>JAJPUD010032845.1:0-11683 GCA_023553655.1 Myrmecobius fasciatus
TTTTACCAGTTTATGCAGTTTGCAAATGATGCAATTTAGGGTTCACATGTACAATGTCAAACATCAGTCTGAAATTTATACCTGAAAAGGGACTTTCAAGTTGCCCTTGGTAATAACAAGCTTTGCTGTACATAAAGTCCAATATACTAATTAATGATTTGCATTTTCAAAACCTGTTTCTATTACATGAGACAGTGGTTAAGTCATTTTCTTAGGGGAACCATAAGAGGTTTATTTTTGCATTAATTAGTTGTGTTCTTTTTTTTTTTCCTTATGCTGCTCTTTTGTAACTGACTTAATTGACATGAAGAGGTCAGTTGGAGTATAGCAGTCTAGCACTTTTAGTCTGAATTTCTTTCGAGGATAATGATAGTATTATTTGACCAGAGACAGAAGGAACTCTTAGTGAGAGATGAGACAAAAATTATTTTACATAGAGGAATTGTGTATTAACATGTAAATGACCAGTAAATCTACTTTTTGTGACATTTTGAAATTCTATTTATACATACAAAGTAATGGGGATTGTTAAACTGGAATTTTTATTTATATTTATATTTGCTGAAATTTCTTTCATTGTTTTTAGTAGAAAATTTTTGGTTCAACAAAATTGGCAGAACCAAAAAAATGCTTTCTCTCTAATTTTTGTTTAATATGGTGCTAAAAGGGCTAATTAGAAGAAGGGAGATAAAAATTGAGAGCACCAATAAACACTGAGAGAAGAAAAAATTCTCTATATTTTCTGATGACATGAAAACTTACTTGGATAATCCCAGATTCCCAGAAAATTAGCAAAGAAACTAATAAAGGCAATAACTATAATGTAAGCTTGGATCTAAAATCAATTCATAAGATCTTTCTGGAATAAGAAACTAAAAATTCCTCTATGATCTGCTGTCAATAAAACTGATCTTCTGTCTCTGCTTCTGGTTCTCCAGATTTCACCACCATGTTGCAGAGAGGACATGCCCTCTAAAATCTATCCAGGTTACAGCACATCTGGACTTGCATCTATTCAGAATCCAGACTTTTAAGCTACACAGCATCCAGAAAACATTGTCTCCATGAGTACAGCTAATGCCTATTTCCCAGCATTTCTTATGAGTTCATCAGTTCTGTATTTACATGTTCTCTGTGCCTATGAATGTGTGTATGTGATTGTGTGTGTGTGTGTGTGTGTGTGTGCATTCTCCCTAAGTATAAATTGTGGAAGAGTATACTCAGTGAACTCAATGTAATGTGCATATAGAAAGAGACAGAAATCTTTTCTTGGCAATTAATTTTGTTACCTTTGGATATAATATCTTTTAAAAGTATATCTGTCCATGGAATGGTTGGTAAAAGTATCAACTCTAGTGGGGACTGCCAAGCCATGGTTCTGTGGGGATACTGACACCCATCCCATCCATTCTCCATCCCTTGCCTTGAATCTGGGGCAGCTTCTGGTGGGGAAAACTTTTGTAAGAAGGGATTCCCCAGGTAATACACATTTTTCCTCTTAAATTTCACTTTTTGACTCAGCCCAGGGTTCTAGCTTATTGAGCTCTTTTCAACTTCATTGGGTGGAATCTAAATAGATGGAATTAAATGTAAAGTGTTAGACGTGGGATCTAAAACTGTTTGACATTAATATTGGAGGGAGTCATGATACAAATTTGTCTAGAAAGTAAGGATTGTGCCCAAGAAAGATCTGTAGAATTTCAGAGAGTTCAAGTTCAAAATGAGTTGGCAGGGTAATAAGTCAGCCACAACCAGTTAAGAAAAAAATAAAATAGGAAATTTGAGGCAGAACAGCTAATGAGCAACAAGGCAAGTTTCCTTAAGTGAGCTCAGAGAAAATAGAAAGCTGAGCCTGGAACAAGGTGTTGGCCACATTCTCTTGCATTGTGCTATAAAGACAGATGATTGACTATTACTCCTTACTACTCACCTTAGCTAAAAAGAAATGATTCCTGAATCCAATAACAGATAAATGATAGAAGATATCCTTAAGGCACACAAGCAGAGTCGCTGCAGAAAAATTACTGACTTTGCCTATCTATGGCATGGAAGTACTCATGTCATAGGCTCTTCTCAGATGGGAGTAAATGGCATAAAGTCCTTGCTTTTCTCTCCAGGGCCCTCAGGCTCCCACTGAAGTTCTTCTGCTCAGCTCACCAAGATCATGATTCCTGTGGATATTTTCCTGAGCATTGCCTTCTTCTCCCAGACAGGAATTGGAGTTCAGGGGAACCTCTTCCTACTTTATCTCTTCAGCTTTCTGTTCTTCACTGGCCAGAGGCTGAGGCCCATAGATCTGATTCTCACCCAGCTGGCTTAGGCCAACTCCTTGGTGCTCCTCTCCAAGGGATTCCTTCAGGATTGGCAGCTTTGGGTCTGAAAAATTTGCTGGATGATATTGGCTGTAAAATTGTCTTTTACCTTCATAGATTTGGTCGGGAGCTTTCCCTCTGCATAACTTGCCTCCTGAGTGGTTTTCAGGCCATCATCATTAGTCCCCAGAACTCCAGGTTCATAAAGTTTAAAACCAGAGCCCTAAGATACATTATCCCCTCTATTGTCCTCTGCTGGATTTTCTCCATGCTACAAAACATGATTATTATTGAGAATTGAAAAGGATCAAGGAGCATCAGAAACACTTCAGAGAGAAAAGTCTATGGCTACTGCTCTTTTGGTGGTGCTACTGAAATTAGTGCCCCACTCTATGCAATTGTCTTCTCCCTCCCTGATATTGTATGTATGACCTTCATTAGCTTTGCCAGTGGCTACAAGGTTTATCTCCTATACAAGCACCACAAGAGAGTCCAGCAGCTTCACTCTGACAGATTTCTCCCTAGATCCTTCCCAGAGACCAGAGCCACCCATATGATTCTTTTGCTAGTTCCTTTGTCACTTTTTACTTACTCAATTCTATCTTGACTGCATGCATGCACTCAATGACACCTTCTCCCTGGTTGCTGCATTGCTCTGCCTTCTTGGCTTCCTGTTTTCCAATGGTTAGCCCCTTTGTGTTGATCAGCAGTGACTCACAAATCCAGAGGTACTACAGGGCTGTCCATGGGAGAAAAAGTCCACATCCTGAGAAGTACCTCCAGGGACCCAGTTCTTAATATGTTCCCAGTCTCTGGTCAAAGTGAAAAATTCATTAAAATACTTTAAGCCAGAAATGCCAAAATAGAATCCTCATGTCACTAAGTATTTGGACTAGCTCCAATTTCCCATCTTTCCATTTTTTGAAATGCTCCTATTTGTCATTTGTTATCACAAGATCACATCCTAATACATCCATGCCTAAATGGATTCTCTCATTTTGCTTCCAGTGCAATGCTACCACAAAAGGGGAGGTTATGAATAGTTTGGACTGTTCATCCATGAATCACAGGAAAGTTCTTCTCACATTTGGATTTCACTTTGAGATCGAGTGCATCTGGTTTTATTTGGGGCACAACCTGATACCACAGAAGGGAAATTAAGAATTTTCCCCCAAAATTTTCATTTATTAAACCTACAAACCAGCCTGGAGCTCCAGTGAATTTATCTTAACATAAACTTTAGGTGTGGCTCATGTCTACAGTCTCCACAGGAGGAATCAATATTTCCCTTCAAGAAAAGTCCTCAGACATTTACAAGAGTAATCAGAGCTGGGACTGTTATTTATTTTCTCCACCATTAAAAAAACATGCCAAAAATTCATCAGAAAATTAGCAAATACTTAAAATCTGGACAATATATCACAATCATTATTATCAACTCAGGCACAAAAAGAGGTTCTGTGGGCATGCTGGGTAGCTGTTCCACCCTTCCCTGATTTTTGTGGTTAACCATTTGGTCATCTTTCAGGGTTAAATTTGCAACTAGCCATAAGAATCTAGAAGAAAAGAAATTGAAAGGGGAAGATTCTAGAGACTGGAGGATAACAAAGAGTAGAGGGAGGAAAACAGCAATAAGTTAATCAGTATTATTTGACCATACTGATCTGAGAGGAGAAAATAGGTCTCAAGGTGTAGTTTCTAAAGCAAAGCAGCAAAATTAACATGGATAAATCTGCATCTTCATTAAGAAGGAACCTCACAGAAGGAATAAACATGGAAGGAAGGGTTATCTCATTGTACAAGTGATGTAATATGTTTTTATGGTCCCAGGGTTTAAGGAGGGAGGGAGTTTCTCTTCTTACAATAAATTAGGAAATCCTAAATCTTCTGGTGTTTGAGTCTGCCTCAAGGAGTTCCCAAACTCCTAATCTAAGAACAACCACCTGTGTGGTTTTGAATAAAACCATTCCTCAATTCATTGCTGAATGTCTGATAGCTTCTGGGCTCAGGATAAACTCCTAAGACAATAGTGTGTGGGATAATGAGACCCCAGATTCAAAATCATTAATCACAGATCTCTCAAAAGGAAGAATAGAAGGTTTATTAGAATCTCAGTTGCTCCCCAAGGGAAGCTGGAGGAAGGAGGTCAATGTTCAGACGTAGGTGACAGAATTTTATACTTTTGATTACAGAAACACCCACTTCTTTAACCTACCCAATCCCATAGTTAATTTTTAGAGTCATTGGCCAACCCAATATTTGTCTTTGGTGTGGACGTGGGCCTTTGTGGCACCATGATCTTAGTTAAGTAATAAATGTTTCTAATATCTTTGCTATTTATATCATTAAAAAAAGGGGTCAACATACCTAACACCACATACAAAGATAAGATTTAAATGGGTTCATGATTTAGATATAAAGACTGATATTATAAGCAAATTAGAGGAACAAATGATAGTTTACCTTTCAGACCTGTGGAGAAGGAATAAATTTGTGTCCAAAGAAGATCTGGAACTCCTAATTGAACACCAGATAATTTTGATTATATTAAGTTAAAAACTTTTTGTACAAACAAAACTAATGCAGAAGAGATTAGGAGGGAAGCAATAAACTGGGAAATCATCTTTACATTTAAGGGTTCTGATAAAGGCCTCATTTCTAAAATATATAGAGAATTGTCACAAATTTATAAGAATTCAAGCCTATCTCCAATTGATAAATGGTCAAAGGATATGAACAGACTATTTTCAGATGATGAAATTAAAGTCATATGAAAAGGTGCTCCAAATCACTATTAATCAGAGAAATGCAAATGAAGACAACTCTGAGGTATCACTACACACCTCTTAGATTGGCTAAAAGGACAGGAAAAGATAATGATAAATGTTGGAGGGGATGTGGGAAAACTGGGACATTGATACATTGTTGGTGGAACTGTGAACGGATCCAACCATTCTGGAGAGCAATTTGGAACTATGCTCAAAAAGTTATCAAACTGTGAATACCCTTTGACCCAGCAGTGTTACTATTGGGCTTATATCCCAAAGAGATCTTATAGGAAGGAAAGGGCCCCACATGTGTAGAAATGTTTCTGGCAGCCTTTTTTGTAGTGGGTAGAAACTGGAAATTGAAAGGATGCCCATCCATTCGAGAATGGCTGAATAAATTATGGTATATTGATGTCATGGAATATTATTGTTCTGTAAGAAATAACCAGCAGGATGATTACAGAGAGGCCTGGAGAGACTTTTATGAACTGATGCTGAGTGAAATGAGCAGAACCAGGAGAGCATTATACAAGACAACAACAATACTATATGATGATCACCTCATGGCTCTCTTCAGCAATGAAATGTTTCAAACCAGTTCCAATTGTTCAGTGAAGAAAGCCATATACACCCAGAGAGAGGAGTGTGAAATGTGGACCACAACATAACATTTTCTTGCTCTCTATTGATGTTTCCTTGCATTGTGTTTCCTTTCTCAGATTTTATTTTCTTGTAGAAACAATTTTTCTTGCACAACAAGATAAGGGTGGAAATATGTATACATATATTCGACTTGTCAAGTATTTTAACATAATTAACATGTAGTGGACTTCCTGCCATCTAGGGGAGGGGAGGGGCCTGGGGGGGGAATTGTAACAGAAAGCTTTGTAAGGGTCAATGTTGAAGAATTACCATACATATGTTTTGCAAATAAAAAGCTTTAATATAGTTCTAAAAAAAGATATATAGATTAAGGATTCAAAGTAAGTATGCTATGACAGCAGAAGGGATTAGCATATTGTAACACAATTCCATGTCTCAGTTTCCCTCAATTATTCTCTCTCAGTTTCCCTTAATTGTTCTGCCTCAGTAGCAATCCCCCTTTCCTTTCTGACCATTATGAATAATTAGGCTAGCATTTCAGTTGGACCATCTCCAATACATTACCCTTATTTTTATGGCCCAAGACTCAGTGGCTCCTCTCTTCTTCCCAAACTTATCACAAATTATGACCATTTCTCTATACCACCAACCTGTCAGAACTCAATTGATAGTTCTTTCCTGGAACTCTCATCACCCCAGTGCCCTCCCCCTATTCCTGCCTCTTGAGCTCTTTGCTCCCCTGAGTGCCAGGAGCCCTATAAGAATCTTTGGAGTAAAGTCACTAATCCCTGGATACTTTGAGATCCAGACAGCTGGCTAATGGCTGCCAGTCTAACTCTCCACGACTGGGTGCTTTGAGACAGTTGTCCCATTCAGTCCCACCCCATAGGTATGGATTCTAAACTCTCCGTTAACATAAATAAAATATTAACCAGTCTCCAATCTGTAGTACTGCCTCAGTTTCTCCCAGAGCATTACATTTGGAGTCCCCAGCGAGATGAGCATTACTTTTGGAGGCCCCTGCAAGATATGAGATCTGAGAACAGTATTGTACATTGATGATTAGCAGGTCTCCTCCTGGAGCCTTGGGGTGACTGGATTTGGGCTCTTTGTTTGAGGAAGGGCAGCCCTCTGGCTTGTTCCAGAGTTCCTCAAGGAGAGCAGCTTCAGCCACATCAAGAGCTCAAGGTAAACACCTATATCTGGCCATAGGAGAGTCTCTTTGAAATCCATGTATGGTAAGTTCTGTCTGTGCATCTGGGAGCAGGCACACTTATTGGTCCCCAGAAAGGAATATGAAGAATTTTAAAACTGGGGCTGAAGAGCTATTTTAAATCAACTTTATTTTTCATTGATCTGGAACATACCAATGAGATACCATGTGGCACAATCTTGTTCCAGGTATCAGGATACAAATCTGGGTGCTTTTGGAGCACTATCTGGGTCTGGGTGTCTTTGGGCACATAATCTGGGTGCTTTTAGAGCACTATATGAGTCTGGGTGCCTGTTGGCACATGTCTGGGTACTTTTACATCACTATCTTTGTCTGGGTGCTTGTTGACACAATCCTTGCTGCCTTGGCACATGAATCTTAGTTCTGGGCACCGTCTATGAAGGCAGAGAGTGCACCAGACCAGAGCTTGGGAGCTATTTGAAAGGCTCAATTTGAATTCTTCAAAGGGAAAGTATATATATATATATATATATATGAGTGTGAGTGTGTGTGAGTGTGTATGTAAGTTTGAGTGTACATGGATACGTACAACTAAATGATAATTCAGTTTGCCTGAAACATTCAATTGGAATTTAGGAAATTAAGTGGGAAAAAAGCCAAATCCTTATGGGCTTATTGGTCTATTGGATTTGGGGAACTTGGTTTTTATAATTTCTGTTGCCTTCTGCATGCTACAGTGTTTATCCTGGGTATAACGTCTTAGAAATTTGTTTGAATATTGAACCACAATAGTGAAAGAAAAGAATTTTCCCCTAAAAGATGTACTTAAATTGATTCAATTTCATATTAATTTGTTTTTTTTAAAGTACTGATAACTTATGTTACCTTCTGGAACATACTGGGTAATTGGTAAACATGATAAGTCATGATTTAAATTTTGTCAAATTTAATTTTGAACATTTATGTGTGTGTTATGGAATTATTTAACTATTCACTATATTGTGAATATTGAAAGTTTTGAAGTAAAGGTAAAGGGAAAGAAAGGAGGAAAGAGATGATTGTAAATGAATGGGATGAAGAATTGAGAGACAAAGCAGGAGAGAGACTGTCAGAAAGGTATTTGAGAAGAGAGAGAGAGAGAAGGAAAAGGCATTCAGCAAGAAAGAGAAGAGGACGTGGAGAAAAAAAAAGAAAAAGAGGCAAGTCTTACAAAAGTTGAGTTGGGGGAGGCAGCTAGGGGGCGCAGTGGATAGAGCACCAGCCCTGTAGTCAGGAGGACCTGAATTCAGCTCTGGTCTCAGACACTTAACATGTCCTAGCTGGGTGACCCTGGGCAAGTCACTTAGCCTCAATTGCCTCAGGAAAAGTTGAGTGGGGGAGGGACAAATGGGTAACTCATCTCCCTTCCCCCACCCATCACTTTTGGCTGCTTCTATAGAAAGGAAGCAGAGAGTGTTTTCTTTAAAGGGACAGCTCTCTTGTACATGGTGTTAATGGACTGAATATTGGTTTACTTAGATGTGTGATTGTCTTCTTGTTTAAACAATATGACAAATGTGATCTATAATTTGTTTGGGTTATTTCCAAATGTTTAATTGATGTTTTTTAAAGAATCTTGCAGATTATTTTGTGTGGAATTGGAATATTCTGTGAGTTTTAATTGATTGTAATAAGTCATCTTAAAGTTATACCCTTTTATTAAAGGGACTCTGAGAATAATAGGTTTTTGCCTTTGTCCCTTTGAAAATGTTTGTGTATCGCTCATTTTAAAGCAAAAGGATCTGTAATATTTGCCTTATCAAACATCTACTTAGATATCAAAGATAAGTCCCAGAGAGTTCTTGGGACAAATCACTTACTGTTATCAATATAAGGTCATGGTAAATGCCTGCTTAGGATTCATCTGAAGCTTCAGTTAATGGGATTTGTTATTGGAGGTAAAATTTCTTGGGCTTCTGGCTAATATTATTTAGGAGTTTAGAAGTTCCACCTTCTGAAAGTTACTGGGACAATTAACTGGAGTAAAACTGAGTTTAGGCTATTCTATTCTGTATCCTGTATGTGCTGAAGAATCAGAATTGACTGATTATATTATGATATAGCCATGTCCCTATTTTTTCTCCTGTAGCTGATTTCTATGATCAGAGCAACAGTCAATAAGAATCATTAATGCAATTCAATGATGTCCCAACTTGCTATTTCCAATCAAGTTCTATGCAATCATTATACTTAAGTATATGAGTATTTAGCCCAGTCATCTCTCTGTTACTGGATATTTGTGTCTGTAGGTATTCTGGTCTTTAAAGGTTTCTAAATAATGAGAGGACAATTAGCACTGTGTCTGAGAGAAATAACTGCTTTTGGTTTATGAGGACTATACTTGACAGCCATTTGTCTGTCCTGTGAGACAAACTAGTCTCCTTACATGGGAAGCTGCTGGCACATCTATGCTGGCTTCTCCACATTTCGGGCCAGTCCTTGTGAACCACTCTTTCTATCCCAGACTTTTCTAACATTTATTTGTTAGATTAGTCTTTTATTCCAGGTTTTTATCAAGTTGCAGCCATAGTGACCTGCTTCTGAATCAGATCACTGCTTGTTTTTATCACACCCAACACCCTCTCTGGAAAAGAAGTCACCTTGGCCCCTCTCAGCATAAAGCAGCTTTTAAAGAGATGACACCCCTGCTCATAATGGACATTGTGCCTCACTTGGGAGGAACTGAGAGCGGTTGATGACTGACTGTTAAACTCTGACTGTGTATTACTGTACAATCATGATTGGGTTACAATCCCATTGTATTTTGGATTTAAGGATGGAAAATGTTGGGTTAAGATTTTGGGTGACTGTTACTGTAATGGACAATATGTATCTGCATTATTCAACTGATCATAATGTTCCCTTCAGGATATGTAATTGTTGGAGGGATCTTTAGTTCCAGAGTAGAAAACCCCTACTATATTAGTCTGTTATGCGAAATGAATTTGACAACTAAAGCCCTATTTACTCCTCCTTGGATGATTCCTTTGGTGGAAGCAAAAGGGGGAAGAATGAGAAAATGGGGAAAGCCTAGTGGATTTTTCACAAAAGCATTTGGGAAAAAATGGGAACCACTGGTACCCCTGGTTTCCTATTCTCTTGGCCTTAGGCCTTTTTGTCTCACCCCCAATCCACCAGTTTAAATCGGAAGCCCTTACACCAGTCCATTTTTTCATTTTTCTGCCTGCTTGGTTTATTATTTAAACCCCAACTGGAGTGAGACTGCTGGTTCTGTTTTAACTTTGAAGCCCTTATTCTGTTGGAATTGCCCTGGCAGACTTGGTTTCTGTGACCATTTTCTGATTTCTAGCAGTCTCTCTGATCCACTTCTCCAGTCCTGTAACCCCAGTTCCCTAATTAGTATTTCAGCATCCTCCAAGAACATTTAGGTATCAAGCCTCAGAGTTCATGGTTTACCTGCCTTGATGTTCCAAGTGTGCACACTTTGACCCTCTGATACTCTGATCTGTAGCATTGTCTGTGCTTCTGGGTGGGGACAAATGGAACAATTTCAGGCCTCATCCTTCCCCCTTGGAGTCTCTGACAGTCATGCAGTATCTCTTCCAGAGGGGCTAGCACAGCTTCCTTAGGTACTGTTGCTCTCTCTGCAAGCAGAGGCTGAGTGCACAAACATTGAACTGACCATCTCAAACTGGCTTCCCTGGCTGAGATGGAGCTCCAGAACTGCAGAGGACCTAACAAGCTTGCAACAAAGAGGTCTATGGAAGGCTGTTAATAGTTCTGGGGTTATCAGGGAGAGATTTGTCATGACCTTTTCTTGTGGTCCTTGCACCTTTTCTATTTTTATTTTGGTTTATCTGCTACTGGGAGGGTCAGTCAAAATCATAGTGCTAAAACCTTCCAGGTATCTGGGGGAAGATGATTCCATGATTTGAATATTCAGGAGAGAGAGTGTGGAATGTTGTGCCACAGTTTCATGTCTCAGTTTCCCTCAAATATTGTCTCAGTTTCCCTTAAGTTTCTGCCTCACTAGCAACCCCCTCTTCTGATCATCAGGAATAATTGGGCCAGAGTTAGCATTCCAACGAGTCATAAACCTCCAGATGGCCCATCTCTAATACCTCTACATCCCCCTTATATTTTGGCTTCAGATTCAGTGACTCCTAGCTTCTTTCCAAACTTATCAGAATTTACGATCCTTTCTCCATACCCCAACCTGTCAGATCTCACTTGATAGTCTTTTCCTAAAACTCCAATCCCCTCAGTGCCCTCCCCTTCCTTCTGCCTCTTGAGCTCTTTGTTCCCCTGAGTGCCAGGAGCCCTAAACAAATCATTGTAGCAAATCCCTGGATACTTTGAGATCCAGACAGCTGGCTAGTGGCTGCCAGTCTAACTCTCCAGAACTGGGTGCTTTGAGACAGGAGTCCCATTCAGTCCCACTCCATAGCTATCGATTCTAAACTCTCCATTAACATCAATAAAATATGACCTAGTCTCCAATCTGTGGTACTTCCTCAGTTTCTCCTGGAGCATTACAAGTAATGAAGAAAGAGTCAAAGAGAGGCTGGATCCCCTCAAGTCAGGTGAATGTTGAGATTTAGTATTTGTGAAGATAAATCTGCTTAGTGCAGAGGCAGCCAAGGACAAAGTTCAAGGAAGACTCAGTCCAAGAGAGCCAAGGACAATTGATGCTTGAAAACTACAAAGGGAAAGGTGATAAAAGAGTTGGGATGGAAAGTGGACAGTGCTTCCAGGAAAAAAGGTGCAAAAGAGAAACAGGATGTTTTGCAGCAATGGTGGGTCATAAGAGTGGTTTAAGTCAGTTT
>JAJPUD010032846.1:0-11682 GCA_023553655.1 Myrmecobius fasciatus
AACATGAAAATGTTATGTTGTGGTCCACATTTCACATCCCTCTCTCTAGGTGTATATGGCTTTCTTCACTGAACAATTGGAATTGGTTTGAAGCATTTCATTGTTGAAGAGAGTCATGTCCCTTAGAACTGATCCTCATATAGTATTGTTGTTGCTGTGTATAATGATCTCCTAGTTCTGCTCATTTCACTCAGCATCAGTTCATGCAAGTCTCTCCAGGCCTCTCTGAAATCATCCTGCTGGTCGTTTCTTACAGAACAATAATATTCCATAACATTTATATACCATAATTTATTCAGCCACTCTCCAATTGATGGGCATCCATTCAGTTTCCAGTTTCTAGCCACTACAAAAAGAGCTGCCACAAACAATTTTGCACATGTGGGGCCCTTTCCTTCTTTTATGATTTCTTTGGGATATAACCCCAATAGAAACACTGCTGGGTCAAAGGGTATGCATAGTTTGATAACTTTTTGAGCACAGCTCCAAATTGCTCTCCAGAATGGTTGGATCCGTTCACAGATCCACCAACAATGCATCAGTGTCCCAGTCTTCCCACATCCCCTCCAACATTCATCGCTATCTTTTCCTGTCATTTTAGCCAATATGACAGGTGTGTAGTGGTACCTCAGAGTTGTCTTAATTTGCATTTCTCTGATCAATAGTGATTTGGAGCACCTCTTCATATGATTATAAATAGTTTTAATTTCATCATCTGAAAATTTTTCATATCCTTTGACCATTTATCAATTGGAGAATGGCTTGAATTCTTATAAATGTGAGACAATTCTCTACATATCTTAGAGATGAGACCTTTATCAGAACCCTTAAATGTAAAGATGATTTCCCAATTTGATGCTTCCCTCCTAATCTTGTCTGCATTAGTTTTATTTGTACAGAAAATTTTTAACTTAATATAATCAAAATTATCTACCTGGTGTTCAATTAAGAGTTCCAGATCTTCTTTGGACATAAATTTATTCCATCTCCACAGGTCTGAGAGGTAAACTATCCTATGTTCCTCTAATTTGGTTATAATATCACTCTTTATATCTAGATCATGAACCCATTTAGATCTTATCTTGGTGTGCGGTGTTAGGTGTGGGTCCAGCCTTAATTTCTTCCACACTAGGTTCCAATTTTCCCAGCAGTTTTTGCCGAAGTGAGTACTTATCCCAAAAGCTGGGTCTTCGGGTTTATCAAACACTGAATTGCTAACGTTATTACCTAGCTTGTCCTGATATCCTATTCTATGCCACTGATCGACTGCTCTATTTTTCAGCCAGTGCCAAATGGTTTTGATGACCAGCTGCTTTATAATATAGTATAATAATATAATATAATATAGCTGGTACATCAAGGCCACCTTCATCTGTCTTTTTTTTCATTAATTCCCTTGAAATCCTTGACCTTTTGTTCTTCCAAATAAACGTTGCCAATATTTTTTCTAGATCTGTAAAATAATTTCTTGGGAGTTTGATTGGTATGGCACTAAATAAGTCAGTTAGTTTGGGGAGTATTGTCATTTTTATTATATTTGCTCTGCCTCCCCATAATCACTTAATGTTTTTACAATTGACTAGGTCTGATTTTATTTGTGTGGAAAGTGTTTTGTAGTTTAGTTCATATAGTTTCTGACATTTTCTTGGCAGATAGATTCCCAAATATTTTATACTATCATCTGTTATTCTGAATGGAATTTCTTTTTCTATCTCTTGCTGCTGAACTTTGTTGGTAATATATCAAAATGCTGATGATTTATGTGGATTTATTTTGAATCCTACAACTTTACTAAAGTTGTGAATTGTTTCTAGTACTTTTTTAGTTGAGTCTCTAGGGTTCTCTAAGTATACCATCATGTCATCTCCAAACAGTGATAATTTGGTTTCTTGATTACCTACTCTAATTCCTTTTATCTCTTTTTCTTCTCTTATTGCCAAAGCTAACATTTCTAAGACAATATTAAATAGTAATGGTGACAGTGGGCAGCCTTGTTTCACTCCTGATCTTATTGGGAATGGTTCTAGTTTGTCTCCATTACATATGATGCTTGCTGATGGTTTTAAGTAGATGCTACTAATCATTTTAAGGAAAAGCCCATTTATTCCTATACTCTCTAGTGTTTTTAATAGGAATGGGTGTTGGATTTTATCGAATGCTTTTTCTGCATCTATGGAGATAATCATATGGTTTTTGTTAGTTTGGTTATTAATATAATTCATTATACTGATAGTTTTCCTGATATTGAACCAGTCCTGCATTCCTGCTATAAATCCTACTTGGTCAAGATGTATTATCCTGGAGATAACTTTCTGTAATCTCGTTGCTAAAATCTTATTTAAAATTTTTGCATCAATATTCATTAGGGAAATGGGTCTATAGTTTTCTTTCTCTGTTTTCACCCTACCTGGTTTAGCTATCAGCACCATATCTGTATCATAGAAGGAATTTGGTAGTATACCTTCTGTCCCTATTTTTTCAAATAGTTTGTATAGTATTGGAATTAATTGTTCTTTGAATGTTTGGTAGAATTCACATATAAAAGTATCTGGCCCTGGAGATTTTTTCTTAGGGAGTTGCTTAAAAGCTTGTTCTATTTCTTTTTCTAAAATGGGTCTATTTAAATAATTTATTTCCTCTTCTGTTAACCTGGGCAATCTATATTTTTGTAGATATTCCTCCATTTCATTTAGATTATCAAATTTATTGGCATAAAGTTGGGCAAAGTAACTCCTAATTATTACTCTAATTTCCTCTTCATTGGAGGAAAGTTCTCCCTTATCATTTTTGAGACTAACAATTTGATTTTCCTCTTTCCTTTTTATGATCAAATTAACTAAAGGCTTATCTATTTTGTTGTTTTTTTCATAAAACCAACTCTTAGTTTTATTTATTAATTCAATAGTTTTCTTATTTTCAATTTTATTAATCTCACCTTTTATTTTCAGAATTTCCAATTTGGTATTTAATTGAGGGTTTTTAATTTGCTCTCTTTCTAGTTTTTTTAATTGTAACCCTAATTCATTGATCTTCTCTTTCTCTGTTTTATGCAAATAAGAATCTAGAGATATAAAGTTACCCCTTATAACTGCTTTGGCCGTATCCCACAAATTTTGGTATATTGTCTTATTATTGTCATTCCCCTGGATGAAATTATCGATTGTGTCTATAATTTCCTCTTTCACCCATTCATTCTTCAGGATTAGATTATTTAATTTCCGCTTAACTTTTGGTCTGTTTTCTCCTAGCCTTATATTACATGTGAGTTTTATTGCATCATGATCTGAAAAGGATACATTTACTATTTCTGCATTTGATTTTGAGGTTTTCATGCCCTAACACATGATCAATTTTCATATAAGTTCCATGAACCCCTGAGAAAAAAGTATACTCCCTTCTATCACCATTCAATTTCCTCCAGAGATCTGTCATACCTAACTTTCCTAACATTTTGTTTATCTCCCTAACTTCTTTCTTATTTATTTTGTGGTTTGATTTATCTAATTCTGAGAGAGCAAGGTTGAGATCCCCCACTAGTATAGTATTACTGTCTATTTCTCCTTGCATCTCTGTTAGTTTCTCCTCTAGGAATTTGGATGCTATACCACTTGGTGCATATATGTTTAATATTGATATCACTTAATTGTCTTTGGTACCCTTTAGTAAAATATAGTTTCCTTCCTTATCTCTTTTAATTAGATCTATTTTTTGTTTTTACTTGATCTGAGATAAGGATTGCTATCCCTGCCTTTCTTTGTTCACCTGAAGCATAGAAGATTCTGCTCCAGCCCATTTTCCTTCACTCTGTATGTATCTCTATTTTTTAGATCTGTTTCTTATAAACAACATATTGTAGAATTCTGGCTTTTAATCCAGTCTGCTACCTGCTTCCTTTTTATGGGAGAGTTCATCCCATTCACATTCACAGTTAAAATAACTATATCTGTATTCCCTGCCATCTTATTTACCTAGAGTTATGATTTTCTCTTCCCTTTCCTTTCTCCTCTGGGAATTTGGATGCTATATCACTTGGTGCATATATGTTTAGTATTGATACTGCTTCATTGTCTATGGTACCCTTTAGTAAAATATAGTTTCCTTCCTTATCTCTTTTAATTAGATTTATTTCTGTTTTTACTTGATCTGAGATAAGGATTGCTACCCCTGCTTTTTTTTTGTTCACTTGAAGCATAAAAGATTCTGCTCCAGCCCTTTACCTTCACTCTGTATGTATCTCTATATTTTAAATGAATTTCTTGTAAACAACATATTGTAGGATTGTGGCTTTTAATCTAGTCTGCTATCCGTTTCCATTTTATGGGAGAGTTCATCCCATTCACATTCACAGTTAAAATGACTATATCTATATTTCTGGCCTCTTATTTACCCAAAGTTATATTTTTCTCTTCCCTTTCCCCTTCCTCCCTTCCTCCCTCTCCAGTATTATGTTTTTGATGACCACTTCCCTCTAACAGTCCTCCCCCCTTTAGAACCCTCCCTCTTTTATACACCTTTCCCCTTATCCTTCTATTAATTTATCCCTTTCTTTTCCTCCTTTCCCTCCTACGTCCCTATACAGAGGGCCAAGGTTTTCCCTGAAATCAAATGTGTCTGATATGCTCTTTTAGAGTCCAATCTAATGAGAGTAAAATTTACACAATACTAATAACCTTCCCTTCTTTCCCTCAGTTATATTAGATTTTCTATGTCTCTTCATGAGACTTTGCCTTATTTTACCTCCTTTTTTTAACTTTATTTTGCCTCCTTTCCCCTCCCCCCCTTTTTTACATTAAAATATACCTTCCACCTCTAATTTCTTTTTGATTATTATCAAAGTAAAATCAAATTATACCCCCATTCTTTAAGGATACCCATAGTAGAGATATAGTTCTCATGAGTTCTTTCCTTTTTACCTTTTTACGCTTCTCTAGAGTTCTGTGTTTGTAGGTCAAATTTTTTGTTCAGATCTGGTCTTTTCATTAGAAATAGGTGGAATTCTCCTGTATCATTGAATGACCATCTTCTTCCCTGGAAGGTGATGCTCATTCTAGCTGGATAACTTATTTTTGGCTGTAATCCAAGTTCTTCTGCCTTTCGGAATATCTGATTCCAGGCCTTCTATCCTTCAGTGTGGAAGCTGACAGATCCTGTGTAATTCTAATGACAGTTCCTCGGTATTTGAACTGTTTTTTTCTAGCAGCTTGTAGTATCTTTTCCTTGGTGTGATAGTCCTGAAATTTGGCCATGATATTCTTTGGGGTTTTAATTTTGGGGTCTCTTTCAGGAGGTGATTGGTGAATTCTTTCAATGCCAATTTTACCTTCTGATTCTAAAACATCAGGGCAATTCTCTTTCATGATTTCCTGGAAGATAGCATCAAGGTTCTTTTTTTCATCGTGACTTTCAGGGAGTCCAATAATCCTTAGATTGTCTCTCCTGGATCTGTTTTCCAAGTCAGTTGTTTTTCCTAGGAGGTATTTCATATTTTCTTCTATTTTTTCATTTTTTTTTTGTTTTTGTTTCACTGATTCTTGAAGTCTTATTGAGTCATTCATTTCAATTTGTTCAATTTTAATTTTTAAGGTATTATTTCCTTCAGTTATCTTTTTAGCTCCTTTTGTAACTGGCCAATTGAATTTTTTGGTTCATTGCATTCTTTTTCCATTTTGCCAATTTTATTTTTCAGTGAATTGTTGTCTTTTTCAAATTCACTATTTTTATTTTCTAGTGAGTTGGTGACTTTTTCCAATTCACTAATTTTGTTTTTCAGTGAATTGTTGTCTTTTTTCAATTCACCAGACTTATTTTCCAGTTTTTCACATCTCTGTTGCAGGGCCATATTTCCTTCTTGCACTGCTCTCAATTTATTTCCCCAATCTTCTAGCTCTCTTTTGAGATTCTTTATGCAATCTTCCAGGTAAACCTTCTGAAAGGGAGAGCAGCTTAAGTCCACCTTTGTGGCTTTATCTGGGATTGTTTTCAGAATCTCAGGATCTGGGGACTTCTCTAACTTTCTCTCTGTAAAAGCTGTCTATGGTGAGAGCTCTCTTCTTCTTGCTCATGATGTTTAGCTGAGGTATCAGTCACCAGCAGGGAATTCTGCAGCAGCAGCAGCAGCAGCAGCAGCAGCAGCAGCAGCAGCAGCAGCAGCAGCAGCAGTGATTTCAATTTACCCTGGGGCAGTTTGCCGAGTTGACTTCCGGTCTGGGTCTGATCTGGCTAGATCCACACTATGACCATACTTTCAGCTGCTCTCAATCCACCCTTTCTCAAAGGTAGACCTGCCAAAGCACCTGCCCGCAAGCAGAGAAAAGTGGCCCAAGCGTCTCCCAGGGACTTCCTGGCAGCCTAAAATCTTCTGGTCCGTCCCAGCCACGGACTTGCACCCCGGCTGCGCACTGGCGTCTGAGCGCTGTGAGCTGCTCGATCCCCTGTCCGTCTAAAACTGACCTCAGAAGTTCTTTCAAAGTAGATATTTGATAGAAGTGCGTTGTAGTCCAAGTGTTTGGTGGAGCCCTCACTCCAGAACCAGTTCAGAGGCTCAATTTGTCTGGGTCTGAGGGAAGGTCTCAGGAGCTCACAGAGGACACTGTCTGCAGTTCGCCATCTTGGCTCCGCCCCCCCTCCCCCCCAGTATAAGGAGTCTTGCTGAGAAATCTCTACTAATTCAGCCTGGCCTCTTTTCTCAAAGTCTTAGAGACTTGCCTGGGAAATGTGAGTCTAAATGACTATTTTAGGATGATACAACTAGTATGTACCAGAAGTGGAACCTGAACATCAGGTCTTTCTGATTTTGATCTCTGTATTTACCCTACCACTATAACTCTTGAAACAATATGTTGAATACAATTTAATTTTTTCTTAGTTTTATGTCATCATCAGAGCAGTAATTATACAGTAATGTGTTGAGATAGTGAATTAGAGTAGAAAGAGCTCCAGATTTAGAATCAAAGGACTTAATTTCATATTTTGCTGCAGATGAATCTTGTCACTTCAGACAAGTTACTCTACATCCCAAAGATTGTTAGGCTAGATGATTTCTAATATCTTTTTTCCCCTTTAAAACAGTGATTTTATGATCTAAGTTATGTAAAAATTATAAATACCATGCAAGAAAAAAATAAAGCCTGTGGGTCTTAGATCTGTTTGCAGAGCTATTTTTGTCTATTGAGACATACCTGATGAAGAGTATACTGTTGTTACTGTGTTTACATCTTCTTCCATTACAGATCTGCAATTAGCCTCTGCCAAAACACCTTTCACGATGACAGGTGCAATGCTGGGATGGCGCAGGGCTGCCTTCAGTGGTGCTATGTGGTTATATTGGACTGATGACAGGCATCCAACAAATCCAATAGTGTTTGCCTTGGAGACTTCTGCATCTAGTCCCAGACTATCTGCAACATGAAGAACAATCAGAAATTTTTTTTCTCTCCCCCTCTTCTGTGTCTTTGTGCAAAATGAGGTGTTAAAAAACCACTTTAGCTTATCCAATGAAGAAGACTAGGCATTTTATTTTATAGATGAAAACATACTTCCATATTTCTCCCCATGCATCAATATTTGTTGTCTAAAATTGTCCAGTGCCTCTGTGCTTTAAGAATTAAATGATTTAAATATCTGTCCCTTCATTCAAGGAATGTTTTGTCCAATCTAAAATTTCACCATTAGTATAACTATACCCTAACAATAGACAACTTTATAGTGTTTTTTTTTTTCCCTTAGCCATGATCTTTGGAAGTCATATGCAAAATTCTGTCACACATCATAGTACTTCAACTAGTCATTATTTATTTCAAAAATAAAATGAGGTAGACTTTCAGACAAAACTCTATAATGACTTCCCCTGCTCTTAACTTTTTTTATATACTGTATTCCATTAATTTTATTTTTTCTGTCTCTTTCCCTCTCTCTGAGGAGCTGAATAGTAGTGAATTCTCCCTTGACCAAATCTTAGAATATCGTAAGATGTTCGGCCATTATAGAACAAGGTTGAATCCAACGAGGATTTTCCACAAGCTCATTGTTTAACTGTTCACAGCATTATAGAGTATAAGTTTCCTTCAGGAACTCACTCATTTTAATTAAGGATAACCAATTAATTAAATTGTTTAAAACAATTGCACAAAATAAAGTGAAAACAGAGTGAAAATTGTTATACTAGCATTAACAACAATTATCATCACTATTATTAATTAGTATTATTATCATAGAAAGGATAGGCCAGGAATCCAAGGTCAGGAAGATGTTGATTTCAAGTACTATCCCTGAAACATTGTGTTATTGTTTTATAGGCAAGTGATGGAATCTCTCAATATTCCAGTCATTTCCCTACATTTATAAGTTGCTTAGAAAGTACCAACCACCTATAGTAAAGGGAATTTCTTCTCCTGAGAATATCCTATATTGAGACAACTGGTAGAGAATCAGATAAAGCTCTATGTGTGGAGTTTAGGAAGATCTGACTTCAAATATGGTCTCAGATACTTAATAGCTGTGTGACCTTGGATAAATCATGTAACCACGGTATCCTCAATCATAAAATGAGGGTAAAAAATGGTATTTACCTCCACGGATTGTTGTGAAGGTAAAAGGATATAAATTATTTTTTAATCACTGATACACAATAGACATTATAAAAATGATTATTTCCTCCTTTCATTCCTTTTTTTCTGCCTTACTCTCCCCAATTTAATAAATGATAGATAAAATAAATATAATAAATGATAAAATGATAGATAAAAGCAGAATACCACTTTAGTATAATTAAAAGTCAAAAATTGAAAATGACCAGAGAAGATTCTGACACGGTAGTGCAGGCAAGAAAACTCCAAGATCTCCTAATTTTCCCCACAAATGAGAAAAATTTGTACCTAAGGGCAAACATAGCTTGATAAAAATAAAGATTATTTGGGGCAGAACAACTCTCCTCTTAGTACAATCTGAGAAGATCCAAAGAAAGTTTCTAACACCAAACTTTGGCCTGTGTGAAACATACACACCTTCAGGCTAGTTTCATTGAAACAGTTAGCAGTGAGCCCTGGATACAACAGATCTTTCCTGTCAACCTTCTAAATTATTGAGCTGGAAAATTGTTTAACTTTATATTTTTGTGGGTTTTGCTACTCTAAAATTTGCTTGGAGTCATTATTTAAAGGTTTTTGGAGGTTTTATGAGAGAGCTCAGGTGAGTACCTGCAACTTTTACTTTGCCATTTTGGCTTGGTTCTTCTTGGATCTTTAGCGGGATTCATCATTGTCCTTGTCACAAAGAACAGGCACATAGATAAATTGGTGAAGTGCAAAAAAACTGACATTTTATTTTTCACCAGACTGATGTTTTGAATAGTCTTATCTCCAGGGAAGTATGTTTATCCTAGATGTATAATGATGATTGAAACCTCCAGGAGTAATTGAAAAGAAACTAGGAAAACAAGAGCCCTGAGTTGAGAAGATGTTCCCAGTGTAAGCCTATGGTATAAAGAATTCTTAGATGAGCACATTCTTTTATGGTACAAGGACAAAGCATTTTAAATTTCTATGGTTTTGATTTTTGTAACATGAAAAGGAGAGCCAACACAATGGGAAAACTGATGGCCAAAAGAAAATCCCAATGGAGAATAGCATCATTTTATCTCTGATTGTGAAAAAAGAGGGCTGATGGAGCTTAAGGAAATGAAATAATATCTAAAATAAATATTTCCAAATATTCATTCAATTACCACTTTCACTGTAGCAGAAAGGATTTCCTAATTTCTTTATTCAAATTTTAAAGTTACTAATGCATTATATCCATAAGTTGGAAGGAAAACATTGTTCTGTTCTATACTTTGAGCATACAAATGAACATTATTTATATACTTGACAATGAAACAGGCTATTCAAATTGTATTTTTCATTGTGAGAATACAAACCCAATAAAGCTATTCCAAGAACTGTCTGTCTTTATTTTTCTTCTCCAGAGGAATGGCTGACAACACTTCCTATTCATTTCATGTATGTCACTATGAGAAATACCATATGTCTTTCAAAAAATTGCTAACTTTTCTGACATCCACTCATTCACAGATCCCAGATGTTCTGAATTAGAAGCTGATTCTAGGACCATAGAAATCTAATGTGTTCCTGGATAAAAATAATCCCCTTTATAATATATCCAAGGAATGATCATCCAGCTTTTAAACAACCATTAAGGAGAACTCCCTCACATATTTTCTTTTCTTTTTACTTCAACATTTCCAAATTTTACATCTGTAGTACAAGATCTGGACTGAGTCAATAATCCTATATCAGTTAGTTATAATTAGTATTTTGAGTCACCTTTGAGATCAAACAAATATCTTTTTAGCTATTTTGTAGTCTTTATTTTAAATATCTAATAGTTTAGTAGTGTGATCTGACTTCTGTTCTGAAACATCATTAATATATTAAAGACCTAGGGGCGGAGCCAAGATGGCGAACTGCAGACAGCTTTCTCTGTGAACTCCTGGGACCTTCCCTCAGACCCAGACAAAGTGAGCCTTCGAACTGGTTTTTGAGTGAGGGCTCCGCCAAACATTTGGACTACAACGCACTTCTATCAAAAATCTACCTTGAAAGAACTCCAGAGAAGGTTAGCCTCAGGGGAAATCGGCCACTGGTCGCGATCAGACTCCAGCCGGGGCGGAAGTCAGGGCTGCGATAGAGGGTCGGATTTTAGGCACCCAGGAAGCCCCTGGGAGACGCCTGGGCCACTTTGCTCTGCTTGCGGGCAGGTGCTTTGGCAGATCTGCCTTTGGTAAAGGGTGGATCGAGAGCAGCTGAAAACGTGGTCCTAGTGTGAATCTAGCCCGACCAGCCTCAGACCGGAAGTCAACTCGGCAAACTGCCCCAGGGCAAATAAAAATTGTTGCAGCTTTCTCTGCTTTTGACCAATATCCCAACTTTAAATCATGAGCAAGAAGCAGAAGAGAGCTCTCACCACAGAAAGCTTTTACGGAGAAAAAATAGAACAGTCCACAGATCCTGACATTATGAAAACAATCCCAGATGAAGCCACAAAGGCAGACTTAAGTTGGTCTCCCTTTCAGAAGGCTTACCTGGAAGATTGCATTAAGAATCTCAAAAGAGAGCTAGAAGAAGAATGGGGAAATAAATTGAGATCAGGGCAACAGAAATATCAAAAACTGGAAAATAGGACTGGTGAATTGGAAAAAGAAAACAGTTCACTGAAAAACAAAATTGGTGAATTGGAAAAAGACAACAATTCACTGAAAATTAAACTGGCAAAATGGAAAAAGAATGCATTGAATCAAGAAATTCAATTGGCCAGCTACAAAAGGAGCTAAAAAAGATAACTGAAGGAAATAATACTTTAAAAATTAAAATTGAACAAATAGAAGTAAATGACTCAATAAGACTTCAAGAATCAGTTAAACAAAAACAAAAAAATGAAAAAATAGAAGAAAATATGAAATATCTCCTAGGAAAAACAACTGACTTGGAAAACAGATCCAGGAGAGACAATTTAAGGATTATCGGACTCCCTGAAAGCCACGATGAAAAAAAGAACCTGGATGCTATCTTCCAGGAAATCATGAAAGAGAATTGCCCTGATGTTTTAGAATCACAAGGCAAAATTGGCATTGAAAGAATTCACCGATCATCTCCAGAAAGAGACCCCAAAATTAAAACCCCAAGGAAT
>JAJPUD010032847.1:0-11682 GCA_023553655.1 Myrmecobius fasciatus
GGAAGGAGGAAGGGTAATAGAAGGAAGAACAGATGTAGAAGGGGAAAGTTATGAAAAAGGGGGACGTGCTGCAAAAGGGGAAAGTTATTTGAGGGAGGGGGTGATCACTGACAAAATACTGGGGAGGAGTGAAAGGGGGAAAGGGAAGAGAAAAATATTGCTAGGGGTAAACAAGATGGCAAGAAATACAGAGTTAGAAATTTTATCTGTGAATGTGAATGGGATGAACTCTCCCATAAAATAGAAGCAGATCGCAGACTGGATTAGGAACCACCAATGAAGAGGAAATTAAAGCAATAATGATAATTTATTTTGCCCAACTATATGTCAATGAATTTGATAATCTAAGTGAAATGGAGGAATACCCACAAAAAATAGATTGCCCAGATTAAGAGAAAAGGAAATAAAATACTTAAATAATGCCATTAAAAAAAAAAACAAATAGAACAAGCTATTAATCTATTCCCTAAGAAAAATATCTCCAGAGCCACATGGATTTACATGTGATTATTTTTATTTTTTTTTATTAAATTTTTTTATTTGCAAAACTTATGCATGGGTAATTTTTCATCATTGATCCTTGCAAAGCTTTCTGTTACAAAATTTTCCCTCTTTCCCCCTACCCCCTCCTCTAGATGGCAGGAAATCTAATACATGTTATGTTAAAATACTTGACAAATCGTATATGAATATAAATATTTATACAGTTATCTTGCTGAACAAGATAAATCAGATCTACAAGAAAAAAAATCTGAGAAAGGAAATATAATGCAAGCAAACATCAATAGAGAGCATGAAAATGCTATGTTGTGGTCCCCTCTCAGATCCCACAGGCCTCTTCCTGGGTATATATATCTTTCCGCATCACTGAACAACTGAAACTGGTTTGCAACATCTCATTATTGAAGAGAACCATGTACATCAGAATTGACCATCATATAGTCTTGTTGCTGTGTATAATGATCTTCTGGTTCTGCTCATTTCACTTAGCATCAGTTCATGTAAGTTTCTCCAGACTCTCTGAAATCATCCTGCTGGTTGTTTCTTACAGAATAATAACATTCCATGACATTTATATACCATAGCTTATTCAGCCATTCTCCAATTGATGGGCAGAAGTTCATTTTCCTGTTTCTAACCACTACAAAAAGGGCTGCCACAAACATTTTTGCACATTTCCTTTCCTTCTCTTCAAGATCTCTTTGGGATATAAGCCCAATAGAAACGTTGCTGGATCAAAGGATATGCATAGTTTGATAACTTTTTGAGCATAGTTCCAAATTGATCTCCAAAATGCTTTGATGCATTCACAGTTCCACCAATAATTACATGTGAATTCCACCAACAATTAATTCCAATATTATGCAAAGTATTTGAAAAAATAGGGAAAGGAGGAGTCCTGCCATTTTTTTATGACACAGAGAGGGTGCTGATACCTAAAACAAGTAGAGTGAAAATAAAATGAAAACTATGAACCAAATTCCCTAATAAATATTGATATAAAAGTCTCAAATAAAATATTAGCAAAGAAATTACAGAAAGTCATTCCCAGGATAATACACTATGACCAAATAGAATTTATACCAGGAATGCAGGGTTGGTTCAATATTAGGAAAATTATTAGCATAATTGACTATATCAATAACCAAACTAATAAAAACCATATGCTTATTTCAATACATGCAGAAAAATCATTCGATAAAATTGAACACCCATTCCTATTAAAAACACTAAAGAGTATCTGAATAAATGGCCTTTTACTTAAAATGATCAGTATCACCTATCTGAAACCATCAGCAATCATCATATGTAATGGGAACAAACTAGAACTATTCCCAATAAAATCAGGGGTGAAACACGGATGCCCCCTCTCACCATTCCTATTCAATATTGAATTAGAAATATTAGCTTTGTCAATAAGAGAAGAAAAAGATATTAAAGGAATTAGAGTAGGTAATAAGGAAACCAAATTATCACACTTTGCAGAAGATATGATGTTATACTAAGAGAACCTTAGAGAACTGACTAAAAAATTGCTAGAAATAATTCACAATTTTAGAAAAGTTGAAGGGTATAAAATAAATCCAAATAAATCATCAGAGTCCAACCACAAGTGATATAAAGAGAAATTCCATTTAAAATAACTGTAGATAATATAAAATATTTAGGAGTCTACCTGCCAAGGCAAAATCAGGAAGTATATGAAGACAACTACAAAACGCTTTCCACCCAAATAAAGTCAGATTTAATTAATTGGAAAACTATCAAGTGCTTATGGGTAAGCCAACAAAATATAATAAAAATGGCAATACTAAGTAATTTAATCTACCTATTCAGTTCCATTCCAATCAAACTCCCAAGAAATTATTTTATAGATCTAGAAAAAAAATAACAAAGAAAAAAAATAACAAAGCCTATCTAGAAGGAAAAAAGATAAAGAATTTCAAGGGAATTAATTTAAAAATGCAAATGAAGACAGTCTAGCTGTGCAAGACCTAAAACTATATTACAAAGCAACAGTCATTAAAACCATTCAGAACTGCGTAAGAAATAGAGTAGTCTATCAGTGGAATAGGTTAGGTTCATAGGACAAAATAATTAATGACTATAGTAATCTACTGTTTGACAAACTCAAAGACCCCAACCTTTGAGTTAAGTACTCACTATTTGACAAAAACTGCTGGGAAAATTAGAAAATAGTATGGCAGAAACTGTACACTGACATACACCTAACACTGTATACCAAGATAAGGTAGAAATGGGTTCATGATTTAGACATAAAGTTTGATATTATAAGAAAATTAGAAGAACAAAAGATAGTTTACCTCTCAAGTATATGGACAAGGAAGGAATTTGTGGCCAAACAGGAACTGGAGGGCATTATGAAACACAAAATAGATAATTTTGCTTATATTAATTTTAAAAAGTTTATACAAACAAAACTAATGCAGACAATATTAGAAGCAATGCAATAAACTGGGAAAATAGTTATATATTCAAATGTTCTGATAAAGATCTCATTTCTAAAATATAGAGAATTGACTCAGATTTATTTATTTATTTAATAAAGCTTTTTATTTGTATAACATGTGTATAGGTAGTTCCTCAGCATTAATCTTTACAAAGCTTTCCATTACAAATTTTACCCCCATGCCCCTCCCCTCCCCTAGATGGCAGGAAGTCCACGACATGGTAATTATGTTAAAATACTTGACAAGTTGTGCAAGAAAAATCCTATCTACACAAAAAAAAAGAAAATCAGAGAAAGGAAACACAATGCAAGCAAACATCAATAGAGATCATGAAAATGTTATGTTGTGGTACACATTTCATATACCTCTCTCTGGGTGTATATGGTTTTCTTTATTGAACAATTGGGACTGGACTGAGACAATTCTTTGTTGCAGAGAACCATGTCCATCAGAATTGATCATCATGTAATATTGTTGCTGTGTATAATGTTCTCCTGGTTCTGCTTGTTTCACTCAGCATCAGTTCACGCAAGTTTCTCCTGGCCTCTCTGAAATCATCCTGCTGGTCATTTCTTACAGAGAAATAATATTCCATAACATTCATATAGCATAATTTATTCAGCCCTCTCCAATTGATGGGCATCCATTCAGTTTTCAGTTTCTAGCCACTACAAAAAGGGCTGCCACAAACATTCTTGCACAGGTGGGTCCCTTTCCCTCCTCTAAGATTTCTTTGGGATATAAGCCCAATAGAAACACTGATGGGTCAAAGGGTATGCACAGATTGATAACTTTTTGAGCATAGCTCCAAATTGCTTTCCAGAATGGTTTGATCTGTTCACAGTTCCACCAACAATGTATTAGTGTCCCAGGTTTCCCACATCCCCTCCAGCATTCATCATTATCTTTTCCTGTCATTTTAGCCAATCTGACAGGTGTGTAGTGGTACCTCAGAGTTGTCTTAATTTGCATTTCTCTGATCAATAGTGATTTAGAGCAACTTTTCATATGACTAGAGATGGCTTTAATTTCATCATCTGAAAATTGTCTGTTCATATCCCTTGACCACTTATCTATTGAAGAGTGGCTTGAATTCTTATAAATATGAGACAATTCTCTATATATTTTAGAAATGAAACCTTTATCAGAACCATTGAATGTAAAGATGATTTCCCAATTTGATGCTTCCCTCCTAATCTTGTCTGCATTAGTTTTGTTTGTACAGAAACTTTTTAACTTAATATAATCAAAATTATCTATCTGGTGTTCAATTAAGAGTTCCAGATCTTCTTTGGACATAAATTTATTCCATCTCCACAGGTCTGAGAGGTAAACTATCCTATGTTCCTCTAATTTGCTTACAATATCACTCTTTATATCTAGATCATAAACCTATTTAGATCTTATCTTGGCATGTGGTGTTAGATGTGGGTCAAGCTCTAATTTCTTCCACACTAGTTTCCAATTTTCCCAGCAGTTTTTGCCAAATGGTGAGTACTTATCCCAAAAGCTGGTGTCTTTGGGTTTATCAAATACTAAATTGTTAAAGGTATTGCCTAGATTGTCCTGATATCCTATCCTATGCCACTGACCAATTGCTCTATTTCTTAGCCAGTGCCAAATGGTTTTAATGACAGCTGCTTTATAATATAGTTTTAGATCTGGTACAGCAAGGCCACCTTCATCTGCCTTTTTTTTTTCATTAATTCCCTTGAAATTCTTGACCTTTTGTTCTTCCCAATGAACTTTGCTACTATTTTTTCTAGGTCTGTAAAATAATTTCTTGGGACTTTGATTGATATGGCACTAAATAAGTAAATTAGTTTGGGTAGTATTTTTGGGGGGAAGTCATTTTTATTATATTCGCTCGGCCTACCTATGAGCACTTAATATTTTCCAATTGATTAGGCCTGATCTTATTTTTGTGGAAAGTGTTTTATAGTTTAATTCGTATAGTTTCTGACTTTTCCTTGGCAGATAGATTCCCAAATATTTTATACTATCAACAGTTATCTGGAATGGAATTTCTTTTTGTATCTCTTGCTGCTGAGCTTTGTTGGTAATTTATAAAAATGCTGATGATTTATGTGGATTTATTTTGAATCCTGCAACTTTACTAAAATTGTGAGTTGTTTCTAGTAGTTTTTTCAGCTGAGTCTCTAGGCTTCTCTAAGTACACCATCATGTCATCTGCAAAGAGTAATAATTTGGTTACTTCATTACCTACTCTAATTCCTTTTATCTCTTTTTTCTTCTCATTGCCAAAGCTAACATTTCTAACACAATATTAAATAGTAATGGTGACAGCGGGCATGCTTGTTCTACTCCTGATCTTATTGAGAATGGTTCTAGTTTATCTCCATTACATATGATGCTTGCTGATGGTTTTAAGTCATGCTACTAATCATTTTAAGGAAAAGCCCATTTATTCCTATACTCGCCAGTGTTTTTAATAGGAATGGGTCTTGGATTTTATCAAATGTTTTTTCTGCATCTATTGAGATAATCATATGGTTTTTGTTAGTTTGCTTATTGATATAGTCAAGTATGCTAATAGTTTTCCTAATATTGAATCAGCCCTTCATTCCTGGTATAAATCCTACTTGGTCATGTTTTATTATCCTGAGGATGACTTTCTGTAATATTATTACTAATATCTTATTTAAGATTTTTGCATCAATATTCATTAGGGAAATTGGTCTATAGTTTTCTTTCTCTGTTTTCACCCTACCTGGTTTAGCTATCAGCATCATATCAGTCTCATAGAAGGAATTTGGTAGTATACCTTCTGTCCCTATTTTCTCAAAATGTTTATATAGTATTGGAATTAAGTGTTCTTTGAATGTTTGGTAGAATTCACATGTAAATCCATCTGGCCCTGGAGATTTTTTCTTAGGGAGTTGGTTAATAGCTTGTTCTATTTCTTTTTCTTATGTGGGGCTATTTAAGTAATTATTTCCTCTTCTGTTAACCTGGGAAATCCATATTTTTGTAGATATTCATACATTTTATTTAGATTATCAAACTTCCTGGCATAAAGTTGGGCAAAGTAACTCCTAATTATTGCTCTAATTTCCTCTTCATTGAAGGAAAGTTCTCCCTTATCATTCTTGAGACTAACAATTTGATTTTCCTCTTTTCTTTTTCTTATCAAATTAACTAAAGGCTTATCTATTTTGTGGGTTTTTCATTAAACCAACGGTTAGTTTCATTTAGTGCTTCAATATTTTTTTTATTTTCAATGTTATTAATTTTCCTTTTTATTTTTAGAATTTGCAATTTGGTATTTAATTGAGGGTTTTTAATTTGTTCTTTTTCTAATTTTTTTCATAATAAGCCCGATTTGTTGACCTTCTCTTTCTCTATTTTATGCAAGTAAGCATCTAGAGATATAAAATTGCCCCTTATAACCACTTTGGCCGTATCCCACAAATTTTGGTATGTTGTCTCATTATTGTCATTCTCCTGGATGAAATTATTGATTATGTCTATGATTTGCTCTTTCACCCATTCATGCTTCAGGATTAGATTATTTAATTTCCAATTAATCTTTGGTCTACTTTCTCCTGGCCTTATATTGCATATGATTTTTTGCATCATGTTCTGAAAAAGATGCATTTACTATTTCTGCCTTTCTGCATTTAATTTTGAGGTTTTTATGCCCTAACACATGGTCAATTTTTGTATAAGTTACATGGACAGCTGAGAAAAAAGTAAACTCCCTACTGTCTCCATTCAATTTTCTCCATAGATCTATCATACCTAACTTTTCTAACAATTGGTTTACCTCCCTAGTTACTTTCTTATTTATTTTGTGGTTTGATTTATCTAATTCTGAGAGAGCAAGGTTGAGATCCCCCACTAGTATTATTTGGCTGTCTATTTCTTCTTGCATCTCTCTTAATTTCTCCCCTAGGAAATTGGATGCTATTGCACTTGGTGCATATATAATTAGTATTGATATTGCTACATTATCCATGGTACACTTTAATAAAATATAGCTTCCTTCCTTATCTCTTTTGATTACATCTATCTTAGCTTTATCTTAGCTTTTACTTGATCTGAGATCAAGAACTAATAGTTCTTGATCTGAACTAATAACTAATTCTTTATTTCCTGCCATCTTATTTACCCAAGTTATGTTTTTCTGTTTCCTTTCCCCTTTCTCCCTTCCTCCCTCCTCAGTATTTTGCTTTTGATGACTACCTCCCTCAAAAAATCTACCTTTAGGTCCCCTCCCCCTTGTTTTACTCCTTTTCCCTGATTCTTCTATTTTCCCTTCTATTAGTTTGTCCCTTACTTTTCCTCTTTTCCCTCCCATTTCCCTCTAGCAACAGACAAGTTTCTATGTGAAATCAAGTGTCTGATATACACTTTTAGAACCCCACCTGATGAGAGTAAGATTTAGACAATGCTCATCTCCCTCCCCTCTTTCTGTCAAATTTATTAGGTTTTCTTTGCCTCTTCAAGAGATTTTACCTTGTTTTTACCTCCTTTTTTTTTTAGATCATATTTTACCACTTTTCCCCTCTTTTCCCCAGTATGACAACCTTTCCCCCTCTAGTTCTCTTTTTCATATTATCAAAGTAATATCTAGTTAATCATACCCCCAAAACTTTAAGTATCCCCGTAGTAGAAATAAAGTTCTCAAGAGTCCTTTCCTTTTTACCTTTTTTTTGCTTCTCTTGAGTTCTGTGTTTGGAGGTCAATTTTTTTGTTCAGATCCAGTCTTTTCATTAGAAATAGGTGAAATTCACCTATCATTGAATGACCATCTTCTTCCCTGGAGGATAATGCTCATTCTAGCTTTATAGGTTATTCTTGGCTGTAATCCAAGTTCCTTTGCCTTTCGGAATATCTGGTTGCAGGCCCTTCGATCCTTCAATGTGGAGGCTGACAGATCATGTGTGATTCTAATTATTGATCTTCAGTATTTGAATTCTTTCTTTCTAGCTGCTAGCAGAATCTTTTCCTTGGTGCGATAGTCCTAAAATTTAGCCATGATATTCCTTGGGGTTTTAATTTTGGGGTCTCTTTCAGGAGGTGATTGGTGAATTCTTTCAATGGTGATTTTGCCTTCTGATTCTACAATCTCAGGGCAGTTTTCTTTCAGGATTTCCTGGAAGATAGTGTTTAGATTCTTTTTTTTTTTCATCATGGCTTTCAGTAAGTCCAATAATCCTTAAATTGTCGCTCCTAGATTTATTTTCCAAGTCAGTTGTTTTTCCCAGGAGGTATTTCATATTTTCTTCTTATTTTTCATTTTTTTTTGGTTTTGTTTGAGTGATTCTTGAAATCTTATTGAGTCATTCACTTGCATTTGTTCAATTCTTATACTTAAAGTGTTGTTTTCTTCTGTTACCTTTTTTAGCTCCTTTTGTAACTGGGCAATTGAATTTTTTTTCATTGCATTCTTTTTCCACTTCACTAATTTTATTTTTCAATAAATTGGTGTCTTTTTCATATCTCTTTTGCAGGGCATCATATCCTTCTTGCACTGATTTCAGTTTATTTTCCCATTTATCCTCCAGCTCTCTTTTTAGATTCTTTATACAATCTTCCAGAAAGGCCTTTTGAAAAGGGGACCAGTGATGGTCCTTGATGACTTCTTCTGGAGTTGTTTTGTCTAAAGAAACCTCAGGATCTGGGGTTTGCCCTTCTTTCTCTTGATAGAAGCTGTCTATGGTGAGAGCTCTCTTTTGCTTCTTCATTTTTTTAGACAGCCTGGGGATCTATTTAAGGCTAGAGATTCTGCGGCTGTGGTAGTTTGCCCTGGGGCAATTCTGCTAATTAACTTAGGGCGCTGGGCTGGTGGGGGCTAGGACTTTGCCTGATGGGGCCTAGGACTGTGCCCGAATTACTCCTTAAAAAAGGCAAATCTGCCAGAATACCTGCCCCCAAACAGGGCCGATTGTCCCGAGTGCCTCAGATAAACTCTAGGTATTTGGAGTTTAGAGTTTGGAGTTTCTGCCATGCTGAGCTGAGTCCCACCCTCACTTCCGGGATGCCCTGAGTAAATTTTTTATCCCTCTGCCAGAATTAAACAGACCTGATATGAAGTTCTTCAGAGATATCTACAAACAATGTCCAAATATTTCTGAATTGACTTGAAGATCAGTTCAGAGACTTATTTTATTGTTTATTTGAGAGAAGATCAGAGGAGGACACAGAGAGTCATGTTTTCACTCCGCCATCTTGGCTCCACCCCCCAGCTACCTCTTGACTCAAATTTATAAGAATTCAAGCCATTCTGCTAATGATAAATGATCAGAGGTTATGAACAGACAATTTTCAGATGAAAAAAGGAAAACCATTTCTAGTCATATGAAAAGGTCCTCTAAATCACTATTGATCAGTGAAATGCAAATTAAGACAACTCTAAGATACCACTACACACTTTTCAAATTGGCCAAGTTGACAGCAAAAGATAATATCAATTATTGGAGGGGATATGGGAAAACTGGGATATTAATGTATTGTTAATGGGGTAGTGAAACTATCTAACCATTCTGGAAAGCAATTTGGAACTTTGTCCAAAGGGCAATCAAACTGCGCATATTCTTTGATCCAGCAGTGTTTCTATTGGGCCTATATCTAAAAGAAATCTTAAAGGAGGAAAAGGGACCCACATGCACAAAAATGTTTGTGACAGTTTTTTTTTTTGTTGTTGTTGTTTTTGGTTTTTTTGTTTTTTGTTTTTTGTTTTTTTTTTGTAGTGGAAAGAACTGGAAACTGAGTGGATGCCCATCAGTTCAAGAATGACTTAAAAAGTTGTGGTATATGAATACTATGGAATATTATTTTTCTGTAAGAAACAATTACCAGAATGATTTCAAAGAGGTCTGGAGAGACTTATAGGTACTAACGGTAAGTGAAATGAACAGAACCAGGAGATCATTGCAACAAGATTATATGATTATCAATTATGATGGATGTGGCTCTTTTCAACAATAAGATGATTCAAACCACTTCCAATGATCTTGTGATGAAGAGAGCCATCTACTACTTTCAGAGAGCTGGGAACTGAATGTGAATCACAATATAACATTTTCATTCTTTTTCTTGTTGTTTGCTTACATTTTATTTTCTTTCCCATTTTTTTCCTTTTTGATTTTATTTTTCTTGTTCACCAAGACAGTTGTATAAATTTCTATGCATATGTTGAATTTAACATATATTTTTACCATGATTAACATATATTAGATTACTTGCTGTCTGGGGAGGGAATGGGAGGAAGGGGTAAAAATTGGAACACAAGGTTTTGCAAGGGTAAATGTTGAAAAATTATCCATGCATATGTTTTAAAAATAAAAAGCTTACATTAAGAAAAATAAAATTAATTTTTCCCATCATTAACTTATTTGTTTGATAACTTTAAAAGACAAAAGAATTCATTTTATGGTTAGACCCTCATAAATTTTTTTTCTTTTTTAATTTTATTTATTTGCATAACATATGTGTGGGTAATTCTTCAACAATAACACTTACATAGCTTTCCGTTAGAAATTTTTCCCCCCAACTTCCCCACCACTCCCCTAGATGGCAGGATATCCACTACATGTTAATTATGTTAAATTATTGGCAAATCGAATATATGTATACATATTTCCAAACTTATCATTGTTGTGCAAGAAAAATCTTATCTACACAAATGATATATCAGATAAAGGAAACACAATGTAAGCAAACATCAATCAAGGAGTATGAGAATGTTATGTTGTGGTCCACATTTCGCATCCCTCTCTCTGGGTGTATATGGCTTTCTTCAGTGAACAATTGGAGGTGGTTTGAAACATATCATTGTTGAAGAGAGCCATGTCCATCAGAATTAATCGTCATATAGTACTGTTGTTGCCGTGTATAATGATCTCATGGTTCTGCTCATTTCACTCAGCATCAGTTCACGTAAGTCTCTCCAGGTCTCTCTGAAATCATCTTGCTGGTCATTTCTTACAGAACAATAATATTCCATAATATTCATATACCATAATTTATTCAGCCATTCTCCAATTGAAGGGCATCTATTCAATTTCCAGTTTCTAGCCACTACAAAAAGGGCTGCCACAAACATTCTTGCACATGTGGGGCCTTTTCCTTTCTTTATGATTTCTTTGGGATATAAGCCCAATAGAAATGCTGCTGGGTCAAAGGGTATGCACAGTTTGATAACTTTTTGAGCATAGCTCCAAATTGTTCTCCAGAATGGCTGTATCCGTTCACAGCTCCACCAACAATGCATCAGTGTCCCAGCCCTCCCACAACCCCTCCAACATTCATCATTAACTTTTCCTGTCATTTTAGCCAATCTGACAGGTGTGAAGTGGTACCTCAGGGTTGTCTTGATTTGCATTTCTCTGATCAACAGTGATTTGGAGCACCTTTCCATATGATTATAAATAGTTTTAATTTCATCCTCTGAAAATTGTCTGTTCATATCCTTTGACCATTTATTGATTGGAGAATGGCTTGAATTTTTATAAATATGAGACAATTCTCTATATATTTTAGAGATGAGACCTTTATCAGAACCCTTAAATGTAAAGATGATTTCCCAATTTATTGCTTCCCTCCTAATCTTGTCTGCATTGATTTTGTTTGTACAAAAACTTTTTAACTTAATATAGTCAAAGTTATCTATCTGGTTTTCAATTAAAAGTTCCAGTTCTTCTTTGGACATAAATTTATTCCATCTCCACAGGTCTGAGAGGTA
>JAJPUD010032848.1:0-11682 GCA_023553655.1 Myrmecobius fasciatus
AGACAGACAGAGACAGAGAGACGGACAGAGATAGAGAAAGACAGAGAGAAACAGACAGACAGACAAAGACAGAGGCAGAGGCAGGACAGAGAGATAGAAAGGGACAGATAAAGACAGACACACAGAGACAGAGAGACACACACAGAGACAGAAAAGGAGACAGACACAGACAGACACATACACACACACAGAGACAGAGAGACAGACAGAGAGGGATAGAGAACAAGAGAGAGAGAGAAGAAAGAAGAAATAAAAGGAAGACTGTGAGAGAGCAAGTTGAGACCAGAACAAGGTTCCCCCAACACACACACACACACACACACACACACACTCTCACACACACTGGAAAAAGCCTCCTTGCCAAGCGCCCTCATTCCTACTCCCTTCGATGCCAGGCTCTGCTCAGATCCCTGGCACCCAGGAGTTTCTCCCGGGGCCCCGGGACCCTATTCCTCTGGCCCCAGCCCCCGGACCACATACTTGGAGGATGCGGCAGGTCAGTGCTAGGCAAGGGGTGGGCAGCCGGTTCTGTGATGAGGAGGGCAGGCGGCAGACTGGCACCCGGGGGCGGGTGTGCCCGGCCTTTTATCCAACACGTTCCATTCACATGAGGAATTCAGCCTGTGAGAAGGCGGCTGCCCGGGCTCCTTCCTGCCCCGCCTGCCTGCGGGACCCCGGCAACCGCAGCGCCCGGCCGGCTCAGGCAAAGAGGCCTTTGTCCTGCAGGCCCCATGCTGTGGCCCTCTTTCCCCGTCCCGGCTGCCCTTTTCCTGAGGCCGGCCTCTCCTCCATCTTCTCAGCGCGGGGCCAAGGTCTCTCTGTGCCCGTTACAGCCTGTACTCCGGCCGCCAGATAATCCAGTTATTCTCTCTCTCTCTCTCTCTCACACACACACACACACACAGTCACAAGGGCAGAGTTCCTGGGCCCTCTGGGGGCAGGGAGAGGGGCGGCACCTCCTCGGGCTCCTGGGCTCCACTTACCCGACTCAGGCCCATGTAGCAGCTGCTCTTCTCCAGGTCCAAGGATTCCAACAACTCCTCCACTGCCTGGAGAGAACGGGGGCAAGCCGTCAGCGCAGCCAGGACTGACCCCGGAACGAGGGGGATGGCCAGAAAGGAGGGGGCACTAAGGGCAGAGCGTTGGGGCTTCCTGCGCCCCTCCCCCCCCCCCGGCCAAGGCGCGCCAGGGCTTGCCAACAGCATTTAGGGAAACCGTGCAAGTCTGCCGACAGAGTCTGCACATGGAGGCCTCCCCCCGCCCCAGCTGGTACTCCTGGGGCAGGAGAGTCAGGGATGCTCCCTGGAGAGGCAAGAGAGTCAGGGGTGCTCCTGGGAGGGGCGGGAGAGTCAGGGGTGCTCCCTGGAAGATGGAAAGTGGCTTTTGCATCTCTTAACACACCCAACAGTGTTCGGCACACAGTAGGTACTTAGTAAGTGATTGCTGCTTGATGGATGGATGAACAAGGTCATACAGCTCTATAGCTGAAAGGGATTTCAGAAACCACCTAGCTCATTTTACAGAGAAGGAAACCGAGGCACCAAAAGGTTAGATGACTGGCCCAGAAGCACAGAAGCAATCAGCATCACAGGTAAGGTTTGGACCTAGGTCATCTGAGTCCGGAGTCAGTCAGTCCCAAGCATTTATTAAGCACTTACTGTGTGCCAGGCACCCTGCTCTCCCCTATCCCCTACCACGTGACAGGAGGGGGCTTCCAGCTTCACAGCCCTAAAGGCCACTGTCGGAGGCCCTGAAGCCCGAGACCCCTCCCCTGGGCCTAGTGCTGGAGCACCCCCGTCCTGCTGGCTGCAGACACAGGGCCACAGATGCTCTGCACAGGCTGCACAGGGTCCCAGTATTAATTAGCAGAACACCGGAGATAGCGGTTCTGACCAGGGAGAGCACAGGCCGCTCCCGAGCAGGTTCTGAGCATCTCTCTTTTTTGTTGAGGCAATTGGGGCTAAGTGACTAGCCCAGGGTCACACAGCTACGACGTCTGAGACTAGATTTGAACTCAGGTCCTCCTGACTCCAGGGCTGGGGCTCTAACCACTGCACCACCCAGCTGCCCTGGGCTCTGAGCATCTCAAAGGGAAAGCGGTGGCCCTCGTCCCTCCGTCCGCCAGAGACAATGGGGTGCTCCCATTCTGATCCCAGAACCACATTTTGGGCCCGGAACCCCAAGCCTCTCCTGCCCTTCCTCCCACAAACACTTCCCCCGGGAAGTCCTGACACCCCAGAGAATGGGGGAAACCACCCACCCTTTTCTCGTCCACCACGATGTAGTTGCGCCCGTGCTTCTTGGTGAGGTGGGGTGCCAAGATGTCAAAGCGGCGCCGGAACTCCGAGAACACCATGTGGTCGGGGTAACCTAGATGGAGAACGGAGGCCACGGTGTCACCGAGGGGGAACACAGCAGGGTCCAGGTCCCAGATCCAGGCTGTGGGAGGCCCTGGGAGGTACTGGGGGGAGATGGGTGCCCTGGAAGGGGGCTTTGGGGCCACATGGTCCAACCCTCTCATGAATAACACTTTAAATGCGTATTCTACAGAAAGCCAGCCATGGGAGACTGTACATTACACACGAGCCGCCATCATGGACCGGAGACTGAGCAGTGGGGGGTTACGGTGCATGATCTTCCATCATTACTGGGGGGAGGAAGCCGGACGCTTCCAGGGCAGTGGGCAAGACCGAGGCTATGGCCCCAGAAAGGCCTTCCCAGGAGGCCTTGGGCCCCTAGACTAGCCAACCACAGGGCGCAGAACCCTCATCCCCAGGAATCGAGCTCGTTCTTCTTGCTCCCGTTTGAGGATTCAGCCCTAGATGGAGGCAGGCTGGGGGGCAAGATGGCCCCAAAGGTCCCCCCCCGGTGTCCAGGTCACCAGCCAGCCGCCTCCCCGGGCACTCCCTGCAGAACGGGGTCAGCGCGTGTTGCCCCCGCAAGTACAATGCCAGGGGAGGGCAGGGGCACAGGCAGGTGAGCTGCCCTGGCGCTCACAGTTGGCTCTGGGCAAGCGTCCAACTTGGGAATGAGGCTGATGCATGTGCCTGATAACTGAAACAGGAGGCTAGGGCCCTCTGAGGCCGGGACGGAGCAGGCTATTGATTGTATCTGAATTGCAATTAAATTGATGGGCTGGGAGAGCGGGCGCAGACGCCCGGCATCTTAATTAATCATCAGCACGATGGATGGCTCGGGAGGGAGGCCCCCTCTGCCGCCAGTCTCATCGACCCGCTTGTTTGAGTAAAGTACATTGATTTTGGTTCAGCGCGGTAACAATCTGGTTTTGAAATAATAAACACCAACTCCATATCAAGACAGGGGGACAGATCAATGATTTATTCAGAGCAGTAAAGGGAGCCCCTGTCTTGAGGTCCAGGCTGCTGAGAGAAGGGCTATCAGTGGTACGCTGGAAAGCCCCCCCCCCCGCCTCCCCAGACCCCCGGAGTGAGCGGGTTGGAAAGCCCCGCGTGACCCCCACGCCTGCCAGGCCTCCGATGGCCCCTCTGTAAAGGAGGAGGCTGGATGGTCACAGCTCTGATGTCACAAGGCTGTGGACGGCCTCGGGCCTGGCCTGCGGGGGACCCACCTACCTAGGGGACCCACTTACCTAGAGAACCCACTTTTCCAGGAGACCCACCTGCCCGGGGGACCCACCTGCCCGAGGGACCTGCCTACCTGGGGGGACCCACCTGCCCGGGGGGTCCCGCCTACCTGGGGGGGGGTCCCGCCTACCTGGGGGACCCACTTTCCCAAGGGGCCCACCTGCCCAGGGGTCAGCCACATGCTGAGCCCCTGCCTCTCTGCCTCTGCTGAGCCCAACTCCTTTCTAAGCCTCTAACCCTGGAAGCCACGGTTCTCTTGATGGGAGCCCATCCTCCCTGACTTGCCCTCAACCCTGATGCTTCCCCTGTCAGGACTTCAGTGCCACCTGGCCCTTCCATCTATGGGGGATGGACAAGGCAGGGCCGGGGCAGGAGAAAGAGGGAGAGAAGGGACGGGAGCTGGGAAGAGAAGAACAAGGAAGGCTCCAGGGCAGAGAAGGGCAGGACTGGGGGGCGTCTGAGGGGAAGAAGAGAAAGGCCCACCTTGGCGATACATGCGAAGGGCATCTAGCAGACGAGAGCCCCGGATCTGGGCCCGCAGCAGCGCTATGTCCAGCGGCAGGAGGCCGGCCTCGCAGTGCTCCCCGGGAGGCAGGTCCAGCTCGCTGCTGCTGCTCACCCGGCGGGAGGAGGCCGAGCGTGGCTCACCTGCCCAGCCCTCAGCCACCGGCAGCAAGCAGTGAACAAAGTGCAACTTTGACTTCCTGATAGTGTCGATGAGGGCGTCCTGCAGGGGAGAAGGAGAATGACCCTCATCCAGGAGAACCATTCAATCAACACTTATTCAACACCTACTATGTGTCAGGCCCTGTGCCGTGTGCTGGGGATGCCCTGGGGGAGCTTACAATCTAATGGGGAGACAGCATGCCAAGTGAGCTAATAATATACAGAACGGGTGGGAAATAATTGACAGAGAAAAGGCACCAGAAAAGGAAAAAGGCTTCCTCTACAAGGTGGGACTCACTGCGGCTTAGGAGATCGCTAATTGGGGCAGAGGAGGAAAAGCGTTCTAGACAAGTGGAAGAGTGAATATCTAACAGCCAAAAAAAAGTAACTCAAAGCTGACTCAGAGACCATTGGGCACATACTCTGAGACAAAAAGAAAGTGTCCCGCTGTCCAACTGCCATCGGGCATTGACACCTGGGTCCCCTATGCCAGCGTCTGCCGGAGAGATCTCTGACCCTCAGAGCCCCAGCCTCTCAGCCCTGGGTCAGGTGCTCCTCCAGGTTCTCAGGGCCTTGCCACCCACCCTACTGCTCTCCTGCCCAATTACTTCCTGGCCTGCCCCTCTGCCATGAGCATGAAGGCCACCAGAAAGTCCTTCTTTATGTGCCGTCTCCTCCAGGCTTCCTCGGGCACAGGTTCTGCCTTGACTTTCTCTCTGTAGCCCTGGCGCTCGGTCATGGATGCCCATCGCCTGGGCAATGGCTAAACAAAGTGTGGCAATGAAAGCCAGGGGACTATTACTGTGCCAAAGAAATGATGACTGGAGAAGACAGGGAAGGATGGGAAGACTTATCTGAACCGATGTGGAGTAAAACAAGCAGAAACCACACAAAAACACCACCCATGTACACAGACTTTTAAAAATGTAACAGCTCCCGGCATAATGACTCTGAGGATGAAGTTTGGCCCCCAGAGAGAGTCGAGGAGAGCCCTCTCTGCCCCTCTTTGCAGGGGTGGGGTAGGTTTATGGCTGTGGAACGTGGCACAATTAACGCGCCAGTTAGTTTTGCTGAATTCTTATTTTTTTTAAATCTTTCTTTTAAAATCTTCCTTATAAGGGATTGGCTCACTGGGTAGGAGAGGTCAGCAAATGTATTTGGAAATGATATCTGGATATTTAGAAAAAAAAAAAAAAAAAAAAAAAAGAATGGAAACAAGATCTAAAAGCCAGATAGATCTTGATTGACATTGTGACTGATAGCCCACAAAGCACTTCTACGTCCATTATCTCATTCTGATTTTCACAACAACCCTAGTGGTAGGGGCTAATTATGATTACGCTCCATTTTACAGATGAGGAAACTGAGGTCTAGAAATGTAGAGCCTCTTGCCTCCCAGCCTGGCGCTCCATCCAAGAAGCCATGCTGCTGGCACCTTGCCAGGGATTTGCCAAGATTCTGCCCCCTGAAGGGCAGCAGCATCTCCCAGGGGAGCCACTGGGGTACACTCCCATCAATCAAGCCCAGGTGTTTTCTAAGTACCTCCCATTCCTAAACTCTATGGGAGATACAAAGACAAAAATGAAAGAGACCCTGCCCTCAAGGAGCTTGTATTCCAACTGAACCCAAGATACAAAATATAAGCCAAAGAAATACAAGGTGACGTTGTGGGGAGGGGAGCTGGCTGAGGCCGAGTGGTCTGAGAAGAGGACTGCAGAGTCAGAGGAGCTGGGTTCAAATCCTGCCTCTGTAGGGCTTTGTGCAAGTCCCCGTGGGCCTTGGTTTGCTCATCTGTAAAGTGAGGGGATCTGATGAGACGGTCTCGAAGTCTCTTCCTTCTCTGGCTCTGTGAGCTTACGGCACGTGGGCTGGGCTGGCAGAGGAAGGGGAGGAGGACGAGGGGGCCTTGGGGATGGGGGTCAAGGACAAAGGCCGAAAGCACACTCACCACCTGCAGCTTGATCTGGATGCAGAGAGACTTCTTCTTGACGGCGGCCACGCCGGTGGTAAACGTCTTGCGCATGCTGGTGGCCCTGCGAAGCGCCAGCTGCGAGCCCCCTTCCAGCCCCGCGATGGAGCCCGAGAGCACCATGGCGCTGCCGGCCCGGCCCGCAAACAGGTTACTGATGATCTTCCTAAGAGAGCGCAGGGAGAGCCGGTCAGCTCACCTCAACACGCTCCAGTACCAGGTGCTGCCCACGGTACCAGGCAGACAAACACCAAAGAGTTCCTGCCCTCGGGGGGCTTCCGTCCGCTGGGAAGAAGGGGTGTGCCCAGACACAGACACACACAAAATATTTCCAGTGCAAATAAAAAGCCATTTGGGGAAAGGGGAGGACACATGTCTGGGGGGAGGGGAGATTAGGGAAGGCCTCCCACAGGACTGGCACCTGACCTGAACCTTAAAAAGAAGAAGGATTCTAGGAAGTGGAAGGGAAGAAGCAGAGTGTTCCAGGACACAGGGGAAGGAAGGTGCAAAAGCAGATGTAACGCCAGGTATAAGAAGCAGCAAGTGAGCCAGTCTGGCTGGGAAGGAGACCACTGTAAAGTCCCTGCAGGATAACTCGGGAGCCACCCCCTCCCACCACCACCAAGCACTACACATGACATGGCCACATCGGCTCTGCAACTGTCCCTAGGTGGGCAGGGTCAACCTGCTCCTCGGTTCCCAACCACCGGCCAGCAGTGACTTCCAAGACCAATTCCTATCCCTGGCCAGCACTCCCCGTTAGAGTCTAAGCTCCTAGAAGGCAAGAGCTCCCTCTGATTCTGTACATCACAGAGAGGCGGGTTCAAGTCCTGTCTCTGATATATGTGCCAGAGGGGACCCCGAGCAACTTCCTTCACCTCTCATTCATTGCTCTGGGACTGCACATTGCAGGGCAGCTGAAGTGGAAAAGGGGGTTTCTTCCCCAAGAAGCTCTCTAAACGAGTGAAATGAGTGGGGTCTTCCTCATCCCACCCCCCTATGTAAGTACTTGGCACATAATAAATGCCTCTTCATCCTTTAATTGCTGTGGATGCCCCCCAAAAGTGGCCATGAGACACTGTACCCCCTCCAGAAAAATTTTTATTCAATGCATTTTATTAATAACAATTAAACTAATTTAATTAATAATAAGAGACTCTGGGCTCACAGGTACAAAGATTTAGATCTGAGAGGATTTCAGAGGCCATCTACCTCATTTTATGAGGAAACTGAGGCAAACAGAGAGCAAGTGAGTTGCCCAAGCTACTAAGCGTCTGAGGCAGGATTAGAATCCAGGACTCTGAGTTCCAGTCCAGTGCCTCTTACGATACATTGTTCTTTTAGGATTGCTGAAAAGGAAGCAAAGTGTTGCCATCTATAGACGTGGGATCCACAGCAGGAGCCAAGCTGGGGGTGTGCAAGAATTATCATCTAAGGGATATTTACACTATCAGGAATCAGAAAGATCTGAGTTCAGATCCAGCCCCAGACAAGAGCCGTGTGACCTTGGGCAAGTTACTTAACCCTGTCTACCTCAATTTCCTCAACTGTAAAATGGGAATAACAGCAGCACCTTCTTCCCAGGATTGTTGTGAGGACTAAATGAGATAAATTGAAAAAAATGCTATGATAAATATGGAAATTTATTTAGAAGAAATACACATTTAACCTATATTGAATTGTTTGCTGTCCTGGGGAAGAGGGGAGGGAGGAGAGAGGCAGGAAAATTTGGAACCCAAGATTTTGCAAAGGTGAATGTTGGAGACTATCTTTGTATGGATTTGGAAAAATAAAATACTATTTAAAAAATAAATTAAAAAAAGAAAATGCTAAATTTTAGTAGGGGCTTAGTAAAAACATAGATGTCATTTTTTTTTTCCCATCTAAGTTCATGGGATCTCTTTTCACCAAATCCCAAAAGGTTCGTGGACCCCAGGAATTGTGTGGGACAGGGGGAAGGGTGGTGGTATAAGACCACAGCTTCTGGACCCCTTGACTTGGATACCATGAGCCTCCCCTAAATGGAGAACTTAAATTTCATAGGCCTCCAAGTGGATTCACCTGTGGCTTCATCATAAAGCCTTCTGAATCATCTGTGGTTGACATCAGCCTCTCCTGCTCTCATTTGGGAGCCGACAACAAAGGCAACAACAAACACTTATTAAGTGCTTGTTGTGTGCCAGGTCACACAGGAAGCAGGAGTGACTCACCCCACTGCACTCTGGGATGCCTACAGGAAAAGCCCTGGGCACATTTCTCCCTGGTGCTCCACCGGGCTGGAGCCCACGAGGCTGGGGGGACTTACTTCTGAGAGTCCTGCAGGAGCCGCGGGGCATTCTGCATGGCTGGGTTCTGCTTGGCGTAGTTCCGCCAGCCTTCCACATTGTACTCCACCCAGTTGGTGTTGTGGCTGTGGCCCAGGAGGAAGTGGTGAGGTTTGCTGCTTCGGAGGAGGGGGCTCTGTCCTAGAGGAAAGAAAAAGAAGAAGTGCTCAGGGACTAACTCTTGCTAGGGGGAAGAATTCCCCAAGGATGGCGAAGAACGCCCATCAAGTGGAGAACGTGGCTGTGATGGAATACTACTGTGCAGCGAGAAATGACCAGCAGGATGCTCTCAGAAAAACCTGGGAAGGCTGACATGACCTGATGCAAAGTGAAATGAGCAGAACTAGGAAATCATTGTACACAGCAACAGCAAGATTGTCATATGATCGACTGTGAATGACTTCTCCGCAATCCAATGATCCAAGGCAACTCGGAAGGACTTAGGATGAAAAATCTGTCCATCCCCAGAGAAAGAACTGAGCATGTCTGAATACAGATCCAAGCACACTCTAGTTTTCTTGGGTTTTTATTTGGGTCTATGTTTTACTAACACGGAAATATGTTTTGCATGACTCCCCAAGTATAACCTAGATCAAATTGCTTGCCTTCTTGATATTGGGGGGGGGGGGGGGGGGATGATGATGGGAGAGAATCTAGAACTCAATATTTAAAATGAATGTAGAAAATTTGATTTACACATAATTGGGGAAAAATAAAATACTAAATTAAAAAAAATTAAATGTAGAAAATTTGTATTACATGTAATTGGGAAAAAATAAAACACTAAATTTAAAGTTTCTCCAAGGGCTTGGACACGGAGACAAAATGCCCAAGGGCCTCAGGAGGGCTCTGACCTATAGGAGACCCCTGGGACTCAAGGTCCTGCCCAGCCACAGATAATGCTGAGCAAAGCTGGGTGGCTCACGCTGGAGAGCAAGGGGATGAGCCACCCTCCTGGGGAGGCACAGGGTGCTGCTCTACCCACCTTTCTTGTCACCCTCCTGGGGGCCATAGTAGGAGAAAAGCCGCTCTACCAGAGCCTCGTCGGTACCACCCGGCACGACTGCCTCCTCTTCCAGCAGCCACAGAAGGCCCCGGGCCTCATCCGGCCGGGCCAGTGAGCGCACCTGAAAGGGGACAGAGGCCCACGTTACCTGGATCTACCCAAGGGGGGGGTCGGATGGAAGACGGCTCAGAGAGAGAGGAGGGAAGAAATCTGGTGCAGGGGAAAGAACACTGGCAGCTCCCCCCACAGCCTGGGGCTGGGCACCCACAGCCATCTCCGTGTCTCCACCCCGATGCCAGCATCCCCAGGGAGGGTGATGGGGATCAAAGCAGGGGAAGGAAATTAGCAATCCACCATCAGCGCCAATTTTCTTATTAGAAATCATCTTGTGTAATTGGCCTAATTAAGGTGCTCGTGAGAGCCAACCAATCAGCGTGGCTTTCTGGGGTCCTTGTCACGCGAGCAGGAGAAGCCTCCCCCCCACGCCAGTCTGCTCTCTCTGGCTGCAAAGTGCCCAGCTAGACCTCCCGGGTGGGCCGGCTCCTTGGGATAGGAACAGCCCGCTTCCCTCCAGCCCCTCAAGACCCTCTAGTGGAGGCTGATTTCCCAGGTTCTAGCAGCCAAGAGGGTGCCCCTGGGGGCTAGAGCAGGGAGAGCAAACTGGGCCCGTGGCCCTCAGGTTCCCCTCTTGTTGGCACACAGATGGGGGAGGCTCAGACCTGCGGGCCATCAGGACCCAGGGCTGGGAGCTGAAAGGCCCCTCATGTGACCTCTTTGCACCTCAGTCTCCTTACCTGTAAAATGGGACCCCTTTCCTATCGTAAGACTCAAGCACGATCAGGTACACACAACTTTAAGGCGCCATATAAATGCTAGTTTTTATTGTTATTAATACCTATTGATGTTATTCATGTCATATACTATCTATTATATTATTACATATGGCATATTTTGTATTGAATTATTGTATTACCTACATTATAGATATCTATTACAGATAAGGAAACTAAGAGCGGGGGAGGAGCTATCATTTGCCCAGGGGGTAAGGGGCAGGGCTGAGATTCGAACCCGCACCCGGCCGGCCACGGAACCACCCTGTCTCTGTCCCAGCTCCCAGCTCCCAGCTCCAGAGCCAGAGGCGGCCTCATAAAGCTCCTCGTTGCACAGAGGAGGCCGCGGAGCAGAGAGCAGGGACAGACGCAGGGACGCACGAACCCACGTTTCCTGGCAGGAGCTTGGGAGGAGGGAAGAGAAACACGGCGACGCTTACCAGGGCTTGGTGGGAGGCTTGGTCCACGACAGCTACAGAGTCAGCCGCGGCGGGCTCCGGGTCATCAAATGCCAGCTCGACGTTCTCCTAGGGAGGACAACGGCCCAGCAGTGAGGGGCAGGCAGCGGGCCCAGGGGCCGACCTGGCGGGCTCACGCTCTCGCTCCGGGGGAGGAGCTGATTCGGGGGGAAAGTGGGGGTTGTTCCCTCCGTAAAGACCCCCTTTGGGTCTGGGGTCTGCCTTCTCAGGGGAGCCAGCAGGGGGCAGGGCTGCGCAGGGCCTACCTCCCTGTATCTCTCCAGCTCCTGCACAAAGGTCCTTTCGTGGAAGAGGGCCTGCAGCCGGTCCTGGGTGTAGTTGTGGCACAGCTCCTCAAAGGAGGCCCCTCGCACCGAGCCCCCCAGGTCTGGGTTCTGGAAGCCGGGCGTGTCCACAATCATCATGGAGCAGAGGGAATTCTGGCTGGACTTGAGGGCCCTTCAGGGAGAGGGCAGGAGTCAGAGGAAGGGGGAGCAGCCCCTGCCAGGCCCGCTTGGGACCGAGGGACTTGCCTCCCTCCCCGAGCCAGGGCCACGGGGCTTCTGGCTTCCCTTCCAGGATGGGGAAGGAAGGTGGGCTCCCGGGAGCACAAGGAGCCCCAGCCTTCTCTGGGTCCCGGGGCCCTTGGGGGTCAGAGTCAGGCGTGTGAATGCACAAGATAAAACACCCAGGATCGCAAAGGGAACCGGTTACACTGAGACAGGACAAAGAAGAAACAAGCCTGAGAGGGGACTGGGTCATAGTCAGAGCTGGGCAGGACCCTGGAGGTCATGGGTCATAGAGTCAGAGCTGGAAGGGACCCT
>JAJPUD010032849.1:0-11681 GCA_023553655.1 Myrmecobius fasciatus
TTTGCAAAGGAACTTTCCTCACCCTGAGATTCCTAACACTAACAATGTCCCAGTCCAGCTCCTGTCCTTGTGCTTCATAATTTTTCTTTTACTTCTGCTGGTCCAGGTTCTCATCAGCAAAAGTAAGCATGAGCCCCACCCCCAGAAAACAAATCCTGCACAGGGGGACTTTGTGGGCTTTCTGATACTGATGCCCAGCACGGTGCCCGCTCTGAAGTCACAACTTGACAAAAGTGGTCCTGGCTAATTAGAGCCCTGAGTTTTCTTACAGTCCAGAAGCTGGCCCTGGCCCAGAGAGCCTCAAGGGGAAGATTTTGTTCTATTTGATTTTATTCTTATTTTTTGGATCGAGGAAGCAAGCAAGACCTACAGCTGCTTGGCCCACTCTGGTGTGGAAATGATGCTGAGCCTCAGGGACAGTGACCGGGCAATGCCTTTACTATCAATTTTTACATATCTATCTATCTATCTATCTATCTATCTATCTATCTATCTATCTATCTATCTATCAATCTATCAGTATATATAGATATGTATATATCTATACATACATATATATATGCATGCATACATATATATATACATCTATACATATACACACATATAACATATAATTATGTGTATAATTATATATACGTATATAATTGCATATATTACATATATAATATTAAATAATAGATAACAACATAATAATATTATATAATAACAATATATATTTATAGTATGTTTAATAACATATAATAGCTTAATTCTTAGAATTAAGACTAGCAGCTGATGGGGAGCTGAAGGATGAGGGCTGGAGATCACACAAAAGGGAGCCCCATCCAGGGCCAGCTCCTGCCTTCTCTCCCCAGGCTTTTCAGGGACCGGTATCGATAAGGTCTGCCCACTGCATTTCTCCAATCTAAAATAAGGCCAGAGCCACGCAATGACGGCACAAAGGGATGTGACAGAGCTGTAGAGCCTTGTCCCCGGCAAGTGAAAGAGTGGAGGCCTTTGAAATTGCATAATGTAAATCAGGCAGGAGTTATATAACACAGTCCTCCCGCTTTTGCCTGGCAAAGAAATTGTAGAACGCAAGTCAAATGCTGACTGGGCAGAATGCTGAGAAATCTTGTTTCCCAGAGAAACATGCTATTTAATTATTATTGTGTAAACTCGATAGAGAAAATGGAACTGCTAATGTTTTACATGAGTGAACAGGATGAGTTTCTGGAAGTGATAATAAATATTCTGACTTCTCAAAATGAGGGAGCACCATAGTGACAGCTGAGATGTTCCACTGTGGCTATTTGTCTGTGTCTACTTGATACCTCACACAATGCGAACAGCCATCCCAAAGCCCCTCACGAGGGCACGTGAGACCCAGGACGGCATTAGGCTGTTTGCTGATGAGATTCAGGCTTTCCCTTGTAAAAAGAAGTACATGAAAGGCAAGTTCAAAGGCTTCCTTTTCCCGAACTGGTGTCATCTAGTCTGAGATGCAAGCTGTTCATCAGCCTGGTCCCGAGTTTCAGCAAAGCTACAACAAAGGACGGCAATTAAAGGCTTTGGGAGTTTGACTTTGAGGGCGATTTTGAAAGGTTTGTGGGGGTTTTTTTGGTCCTTGCTGGAGAAATAAAGGGTGACTTGCAATCTCCCATTCTTCAATCCTTCCCAAATGAGCAGCATAATAAGGGAGTGGATTTCCACGCTTAGGGAGAGGTAATTATTCATTGAAGTCTCCAAGAATCAGGATTTTGGTCATGAATTCTGCCCTTTCACCATTTCTCCCATTTAACCATTCAGAGATCACGGGATGGCCGCGGCTGCTGATTCCAGCGGGTTTGGGCAAGGCCGCAGAAACCTCCCTTTTTTCCCATTGACCAGCTGCATGTTTACAAGCGTTCCAACATATTTTAAAGGAGAGGTATAACTTGGCAATCGCCAACTTGCAGATGTACTCTATGAAGATTAGGCCTGTAAGAGGATTAAATGTCGATTGAACAGCTAATGTGAGAGAACAGATATAGCCTGGCGTAAAACGGATTTTAATTGCAGAAATCTGTGACTTAAATTTTCCCTGCATCTTTTTCATGCCTGGCTCTCTTCTCTACCATGATTTAAAGACCTCTCAGCGTGGTCAGCCACTTCTGGGCGTGGGGCCCATCAGGACCAGAATGCAAGGCCTTGTCAGACAAGATGGGGACCTGGGGAGCGGCGATCTAAACGCCCTGGCTTTTGTGCTTTCCTACGGTCATTACTGACAGCTCCAGCCTCGCCTGCTTGTGACGGACTCCGCGGCAAGAAGTCTGTGGGATTTGAAGCCCCGGGTCTGCGCGCGATTTGAGACCTCCTATCTGTTTGCAAGCCTATTTGTGAAAAGTTGAAAGTACTGTTTTTTTTTAAAGAACATCCTCCCAATCAACATAGTAGCTTTTCTAAATTAAATCTTTTTTATTTTCAAAATATATGCATAGAGAGGTTTCAACATTCCCTCTTGCAAAATCTGGTGCTCCAAGTTCTTTCTCCCTCCCTTCCCCCTACCTCTTCCTCTAGATAGAAAGTAATCTAATATATGTTAAACATATACGATTTTTCCATATATATTTCCATAAATATCATGGTGTACAAGACAAATTAGATCCAAAAGAGAAAAAAAATGCAAGCAAACAGCACCAAAAAAGAGAGAAAATGCTATGTTGTGACCCCCTCTCAGTTCCCATAGTCTTCTCTCTAGGTTCAGATGGCTCTCATCATCACTAGATCATTGGAACTGACCTAAATCATCTCATTCATCTCATTATTGGAAAGAGCCACGTCCATCAGAGTTGATTATCACATAACCTTGCTACTGCCATGTACGATGATCTCCTGGTTCAGCATCAGTTCATGTAAGTCTCTCCAGGCATCTCTGAAATCATCTGGCCTATCATTTCTTATAGAAGAATGATATCCCATAACTTTCATTTACCATAACTTATTCAGCCATTCCCCTACTGATGGGCACCGCTCAGTTTCCAGTTTCTTGAGCAGTGGCTCTTTTTAAGTAGTTCCAAACTGGGAAGTGTTCTTGTGGCCAGGTAGGCAGATAACAAGATAACTCCTCAGATGGCAGAAGTTCTACAAGAGAAAACCATAAAAAAAATAAAATATCAATCTAGCAATTCAGTAACTATTTAGTGAATTATGATATGCGTTAAGGCAAGGAGAAACAAAATCACACTGATCTAAAAGTGCTTACCTTTTAACAGTAGGAATACCATACATGATCAGATAACTAAATTTATTTTAGTTTTGAGAAGAGGGACGTTATACATAACTAAGAAAAGCAGGGAAGGTTTTCCATAGGAGGTGGCACATGAACATGAAGGGAGGTATGGATTCCACTCAAGAAATCAGTCAATAAGTATTTATTATTGGTAATATGAATACAAAAACAAAACAAAAGTGGGAAAGAAAGAGAGAAAGAAAAAGAAGGGAAGAATAAAGAAAGAAAGAAAAAGAAAGAAGGGAAGGAAAAGGGAAGGAAGGAAAGAAGAAAGAAAGAAAAGAGGAGGAAAAAGGAAGGAAGGAAAGAAAGAAAGGAAGATAGAAAGGGAGGAAGGGAAAGGGAGAAAGAGAGCAAGGAAAGAAGGAATGAAGGAAAGAAGAAAGATAAAAAGGAAGGGAGGAGAAAAAGAGAGAGAGCAAAGGAGAGAAAGAGAAAAGAAAGAAAGACACAATTGCTAATAATGGCTTGCATTTAGAGCAATTTAAATTTTTCAAAGGGTTTAAAGACCTGTGTGATATATATCATAACACTGATGTGTTGATATCCATTTCATAGATGAAGAAGCTAGGCTGAGATTAAATGATTTTTTTTTCTGGGGTCATTCATGTAATGTCAAAAATGAGATTTGAATTCATACCTTCCTTGTTACTACTTTTTGTGCTCTGCCACCTATCTCATGATTCATAAGGAAATTATATTCAAAATTATAATCCAACTGATCAATTGATAGATATACAAAGGGAACAAATACAAAGTAGTTTGAGAGAAGAGCAGAATTATTAATTCTTTTGTACTTGAGGATCAGCTTAGACAAAGGCCTGGAAATGGGAGGTGAAATGCTGAATTGTGGAAATGGCAAGTCGGCCAGTTTGGGGACAAAACCACAAGGAAACCAGTTGGAAAGAGAGTGTAAATGCCTTAAGCCATTCACTGGAGGAACAAGACCACTTTGCCCTTGTCTTCTTGTCCCCAGTGTTCCTGCAGCGCTTCCCACTTAGCAGGAACTTAATAAATGTGTGGTGACTGTCTGACAACTGAAATTAAAGTCTGCTTTCAAAGATGTCAAAGGGGACTTTTTACGAATTGGCCCAAACTGTCAGATACAGTGGATAATAACAGGATTTGAGGTGGAAAGTATCTTTGGATGTTGCCAGTTAAATCCTCATACGTTATAGATAAGAAAATTAAAATGTACTGAGGAAAAAATGATCTGTCCAAGATCACACAGATATTATGATTTATTACAGAATTCTTTGGTGGGTGTCTGCTGAGTTTTGCCAAAAATTCCCAAACCCCCAATAAGTTACAATTTATTATGAAAATAAGTTTTTGAAAGGCTGAGATGTCAGAGGAGGCAGGAACTCCCCAGATTCTCCCAAATTCTCCTCTAAACAACTCTGAAGTAATTCCTCAACTAGCATTTCATAATATCAGAGAAAATAAAAGGAAGGGCTAACTCTTTGTTCCAGGAAAATACAACTTGGTTGGCAGAAAACATTTGTCAGGCAAGGGTGGCTGGGCAAGGAAGGCGAGGCGGGCCTTGTAGTGGCAACCCTAGCAGCAAGCCTCGGAGGGGACCCCGATAGCAACAAGAGCAGCTTCTGGACCTCTGAGCCCACAGACAGTAAGGGAGTCAGACAATATCAAGGGCATCCCAGCTGATGCTGGGTCTCACATAGGCAGGTCCTGATAGCAGTCTTCCCCAGGGGAAGCAGAGCAGCTGCAGGGACAAACAGGCCTGAGACACAAGTCCAGGGCAAAAGGAGAGATCGCATCTGTGGGTGTGGGTGAGTAGAGCCCTGGTCACAGATCAAGGGTGCAGAATAGTGCTTGGGGTCTCTCACAAGGGGCTCTGGGCTCAGCTCCAAGCAAGAAAAGAACCCTAGAACATTCAGTTCAGTCCTGGTCACAGCTACAGGGGAACAATGGCTCTTCCTGAGGAAAGACCAGAGTATGGGCCAGACCAGGGGTGACCAAACCTGTCCCTAGATTATACCAACTTGTAAGCACCAGAAATGTAGAGAAATACATCAGAAATAACTCTAAAAACTTCAGCAGAGCTTAGGAGAATCACCCCTCCAAGGGAGGAGCAGAGCCCAACTTTAACATAAAGGTAAATTTAAAGAAATAGAGTGGAAAATGAGCAAGCAACTACTAAGAACAAATGAGAGAGACAGAAACAGACAGACAGACAAAGAGAGAAAGACAGACAGAGAAAGAGACAAAGAAAAAAGAGAGAGACAGAGAGAAAGACAGAGACAGAGAAAGAGAGACAGACAGAAAAAGAGAGAGACAGACAAAGCAGGGAGAGAGGGGGGAGAGAGAGAGAGGGAAAGAGGAGAGAGAGAGAGAGAGAGAGAGAGAAAGAGAGAGACAAAGAGAGGCAGAGAGAGAAAAAGAGACAAAGAGACAAAGAGAGATAGAGAAAGAAAAAGAGAGAGAGAAAAAAAGAGAAACAGAGAGAGAAACAGAGAGAGACAGAGAGAGACAGAGAGAGAGAGAGAGAGAGAGAGAGAGAGAGAGAGAGAATAAAATAACAACTTTGAACATATTCACCATAAGGTCAGGAAGATCAAGAAAAATAATTCAGAAGACAAAGTTGTGAAAACAGCTAGAAACAGAGACTTTCAAGGGGACCAGCGACATCACTATGTTAGATCCCAGGTTCCCTGGGTCAGACTGTGGCCGATCAGACCACTGTGAGCTCGGGTGCTCTGCCACCGGTTGGACACAAATAGTCTCTGAACCCTTGAAGCAGCTTCTCCAGTTTTGCTCATCCCACATTTCTGGGCTCCTTCAGCTCTGCTTTGCTCCTAGAGCACGATACCTTCTCTGATGAGGGCACACCATGCTGGGCGCTCCTGTGCCAGTGTCTCCCATGTCAGACAATCTATTCTAAGATTCTGGAGACAGACCTTGGCAGTGCCCTTGTATTGCTTTTTCTGACCACCTGGTGAGCGCTTGCCCTGAGTGAGTTCTCCATAAAATGATTCCTTTGGCAAGCGTCCATTTGGCGTTTGGACAGTGTGGTCAGCCCAGCAGTTGCTCTGTCCATAGTAGACTTCGAATGCTTGAGTTTAGTTCAAGAAAAGATCTCAGGGTCTGCTCCCTGATCCTGCCAGGAGATCTTCAGACTTTTCCTAAGAAAATTTAAATGGAAGTGACTCAGTTATAAATTATATATTTCAATTATAAATTTGTCCTGTTTTGTCACATTGATAATAAAGGGTCTCCCGGTCTTCATAACCTTTGATCTCATCAGGGTTTATCCTGGTGGGATGATGATGGTGATGTGGGAGTTTTTTGTCCTTTTCTGGGTTGTTTCCTCACCTGCCACAATTATCAGCCCAGAGTTGGGCAGCAGATAATTCACAGGTCACCTTTTGCAGCCTTTTCCTCACATTATGAGGTCAGCAATGCAATCCCCCTAGGAGACTGCCAGATCCCATTGCTGCTAGCCACGAGCAGACAGTTCTATGGTCTGGGCTGAGGTGGTGACCACAGCTCCTGCTGCTTCCTCACTTACCTCTCACCACAGGATTTTGACATAGGTAGAAATGATCGAAATGGGGAAAAAACAATTTTTGATTTGTGTGGAAATTGTATTTAAGTGAAGCAGAGTAACACAAAGTTGCCAAGCTCCCTCTCTCCAGAGACATCTCATTCAAAGTCAGGAAGGGTCAAAATGACTGAGTAAAAAATCAGGGGCTGGAGTGAAATCTATTATGCTTCAGTTGGAGTTTAAAAAATGGTGATAGAAATCATGATCTGTGACAAAGCAAATGTAAAAAGTTCTGTCGATAAGCAGGTAAAAGCAAGACTGCCTATGTGTTTGTGTGCACTAAATGGCACAGCATCCAAATTTTTAAAGAAAAATTAAATGTTTTAGTAGAAAATGCAGTAAAACTATGTGAGTGGAATATCTCAACTTTCCCCTTTTAGAACTAACTAAATAAGAAAAAACATAAAATAAACAAAATAAAGTTAGGTAAATGAATAGAATTTTAAAGTTAGACCTCTAGAGAAAATTGAATCTGAATAGAAAATAATATATTTTTCTCAGATCTGCATGACACTTTTACTAAAAAAAAAATTGCCATGTATTAAGGCACAAAAATATCTCAATTAAATGAACAAAAAAAGACATGTTAAATGTATCCTTTTCATACCATGTGTAATTAAAATTACAAATGCAACATAAATCATATTCAATAAAAGGCCATAGAAGCATAGATTAAAAATTAGTTGGGAAATAATTAATCAAATTAGTATGTCAAAGGACAAATCATAGAAACAATCAATAATTTCTTTAAAGAGAATTGCATCAATGAAACAACATTGTAACATTTATGAGATGCAGCCAAAAAATTACTTAGAGGAAAATTGATACCACTAAATGCTTACATCAATAAGCCAATCCACTGAAAATTAGTTGAAATGATCAGCAACTTCAGCAAATTAGGGGATATTAAAAAACTTGAATAAATCATCATCATTTTAATATGTTACCAACAAAGTCCAGTGTAAAATGGTAAAAGAGAAATTTCATTTCAAATAACTGTAGACAATATAAAATATTGAAAGTCTATCTACCAAGACAAACCCACAAATTATATACATACAATTATCAACCAATTTCCACACAAATAAAGTTAATCTAAACAATTGGAGAATTATTGACTGTTCATGAGTAGATCCATTAAATATAACAAAAAAACATAATTTTATCTAAATTATTTACTTACTCAGTGCCATGTCTATCAAGCTACCAAAATATCTTATAGAGCTAGATAAAAGTAATAAGATAATTCATCTGGAAGGACAAAAGATCAAGAATACCGAGGGAATCAATTAAAAATAGTGAAGGAAGGTAGCCTAATGCTACCAGATTTCAGTGTATGCATTACAAAGTGGTAATCATCAAAACAATCTGGTATTGGCTAAGAAGAGATGGTGGATCAGTCAACTAGATTAGGTACACAATACCCAGAGGCAATCAAGCACCAAGATTCAATTTTTGAGAAAATAATTTACTATTTGAACAAAAAAATTGTCAGGGAAATAGGAAAACTGTTTGGCAGGAGGTAGGTCTCTGCCAACATCTCGCACCAAAATAAGACCAAAATAGATAAATTATTTAGAAATAAAGGGCAACATCACAAAAAATGATAAGGGAATCAAGGAATACTTCACCTGTCACTATTATGGATAAGAGAACAATTTATAACAAATAAGAGATAGAGAACATTACAGAATGTAGAATATATAATTTTGATTACACCAAATTTAAAAAAAAAGTTTGCATAAACAAAACCATTGTAACCAAGATTTGATGGGCACCAGGAAGCTGAGAGGAGGAGGGGAATAAGTAAGAGCAATTTCTCTGATAAAGGCCTCATTTTTCAGAAATGTCTTAGTCATTCCCTCAACCAATAAATTGCCAAAGGGCCCAAGTACACAGTTTTCAGAGGAACTCAAAGGAATCTATCTATACTCATGAGAAAAATGTTCTAATTGCAAATTCAAATTAGAATAATTATGAGGAACTAGCTACCACACACCTATCAGACTGATTCTAATATGACAGAAAAGAAAAATGGCAAATGTTGGAGGGGACATGGAAAAATTAGAACACTGATGCAAAACTGGTACATATGGCTCTGTAAAAACAAGTTACAACTATTCCTAAAGGATTATAAAGTTTTAGCAATACCATGACTACGTCTGAATTTCAGAGATTTGTTTTAAAAGGCCTATACATACATAAATATTTATAATAGCTCTTTTTGTAGTGACAAGGAATAGGGAATTGAGAGGATACCCAACTACTGGGGAATGACTAAACAAATTGTGGTGTATGACTTTGATGAAATACTATTGGCTTTCAAGAAATGACACGCAGAATGGTTTTTGATGTAATCATGGCAATCTTCCTTTTTAAATTTAAACTTTCTTAACATTATTTACTTAAAATTTCTCTATATAAACCCTCACCTGACTCTGCTGGGCTGCTTTTCACTTCCTTAAGGAATACAGCACTGTAGGGTATTACTCCAAATAAAAACTCATGCTTGATTTGGGGACAGTTTGAGTCTGAATTTTTCTAGGAAAACATTGCAACACATGACACCTCAAGAGTTTAGGTAAAAGAGGGAAGATTAACATGAAATGAAACAAAGTAAAGTGAATAAGAAGCCAGGAGAAAATTGAGCATAGTTAACAACAATACTCTATGATGAAGAATTGTGAATGACTTACCAACTCTCAAAAATACAATGATCTAAGATAATTCAAAAGAATTTATGATGAAAATTGTTAGCCAGAAAAAAATAACTGATGGAGTCTGAATGCAGATCATGGCATACTTTTAAATTATTTTTATTATTATTGCATTAAATACAAAATAAGGAGAAAAAAAACAGAAGAGAAAAAAAAGATAGAAAAAGAAAACAAAATAGAACAACACATTGTCATGTGCCTAGTAGAACATCAGGGAGGATTCAAAATATATAACAATAAATTTCCATTCCAGAGAGCATATATAACAAGAGTAGACATTATATTCATGACCGTCCATCCTTTCTTTGCTTCCCTGTAAATTGTTCTTTTGTTCTTTGCTGCACATTTTTTTACTTTATTCTTTTTTTTTCCATTTTCACACTCCTACCTCTCCCAAGCAGGCTACAGTTAAACAAGGATATATTTATTCATAGATATATACATACACATATACACATATACAACCATTTACCCATATGTAAACATACATCTGAAACAATATTAAAATGGCTAATAATGTACATTTCTCTCTTGATTGAATCTTTAAGTTCGACTTTGTCTAATTGATTACTAGCCCTACTTTTTTTCCCTAATAAATTCTATTCCTGCTTCTTTTTGTATTTATGCATAACTTTCATTTCCTATCCCTGCTAACTTTTCTACTTTATATCTGCTCTTTAACTTGCCTTGCTAGTACTTAATATCCCTCCACTCATGGATCTCTCCCTCCTTCTCTTTTTCTCTTACCCTTTGCTTTCCCTTCCACTCATCCCTTCCCCACTTATATATGTAGTGTTTCCTATTTAGCTCATTCCGGATGTGAGTAGGTTTTCAGAATAAGAGCCCTTCTCCTTGCTCTATGCCTCTGTGTCTATTCTTCCTATGCATCTCAATTGTATAACATAATTATTGTGTACATTTTCCTAGACAGTTTTGCTTTTTAGAGTCAGATCATAGTCAACTCTGCCACAATCTTTCTTTTGAGCCACCTAATTACTAATGTCAGTCTTAAACATATGGTATACATTTCCACGTAAAAAAAATATAAACAATGTGCTCATGTTAAATTCCTTAAAATTGATCTTTGATATTGGTTCTTGTATGTCAAATTTTCTATTAATTTTGGATTTGGTTGAGAGAAAGTCCTAATAATCCTCAAGGTGGTTGAGTGTCTATTTTTTTTTCATTTAATAGTATGGATAATTTTTCTGGATTTGTTATCCTGGACATAAGCCTAGTTCTTTTGATTGTAGGTAGATTACATTTGAGAATCTGCAGTCTTTTGTTTTGGCTGCTATTGACTCCTATACAATTCTAATTGTAATTCCAGCATATTTGAACTGTTTTTTAATTGTTTCTTGCAAAATTTCCTCTTTGATCTGGGGGATTTCAAAATCTGACAATAATATTTCTATGTGTTTTCCACAAAGTATCTTTCTTTTCCAAAAAGATTTATTTTTTATTTTTTTATTTCTACTTTCCCCTCATGCTCTATCATTCTAGGACAATTTTCTTGGATTATGTCTTGCATTATTGTGTCAAGGTCCTTTTCTTGATTTTAACTTTCATATAGTCCAATTGATTTTTATATTGTCTCTTCTTGATCTATTCTCCAGATCTGTTGTCTTTCTTTTAAGATGTTTCATATTCTGTTCTATTTTTTTTCATTCCTTATGTTTTATTTTATTATTTCTTGGTCTCTTATACCTTCATTGACTTTCCTTTGCCCAATTCTAATTTTCAAAGAATTATTTTCTTCTTTAAGATTCTGTATCTCCTTTTCTAATTGGTTAACTTTTTTCATAACTTTGTTTTTCTTGGATTTTTTAAAAATGATAAATATTAGTGTAAATATTTCTAATCATGGGATAAGGGATGGTGCCTCTAGCTTCACTTCAGTTCTCCCCTCTGAATTGGGACCCCAAACCAAAAGCTCCCCCACTTCCTGCAAGTGCCCAAAGCCAGCAGCATTCCTTCCCCCCCCCACCCCTGCTTCTGTACTCCCTGTGTGCTGGTTCCTTCCCTCCCAGGACTGTTGGGCCCGAGATTCCTAAACAGTAGATGTTCTCTCAGTCTCCTTGGACTCAAACCCCAACTGGACCAACAGTTGAGGAGGTGAAAGTTTCTGTGCTTCCTGCTGAAGCTCCAG
>JAJPUD010032850.1:0-11681 GCA_023553655.1 Myrmecobius fasciatus
CTTAGCAGTACAAGACATCAATCTGCACAACGAAGTTGTAAACATCAAAACAATTTGGTAGTAGATAATAAATAGAATGATTGATCAATGGAACAGATTAAATATGATATAAAGAAGCAAATAAGCACAAATCATGGCCTATGAATATGATAAAATACACTGCTGCTGCCAGAAATGATAAAGGGCATGATTTCAGAAAAAACTAGCAAAACCTCTGTGAACTGAGGCAAAGTAAAGTGAGAAGAGGCAGAATAATGATCTAAATAGTAATACCAATATTATAAAGATAATCAACTTTAGAAGACTTCATAATTTAATATAATGATTCATTACAATTTCTAATGACTCCTGATGAAATGTCTCTTTCTACAGCCTCTTCTCAAATAGGACCACTATTCAGTGCTCTCATGCATTCCCAGATCCCTACTAAAATCATAATGACAATATGAAATCTTTCCAAGGTAGAGTCAACTTTCTGGGAATGAATGAATAATTACAGTTAAATGTGTTTCTAAAATCCAAATAAAGGCAATTCCTTTTTTTGTACCATTCATTTTCTACTGCTCAATTATGTAGCATAGTGGGAAGAGCACTCCAATATAGGGTGAGAGGAAATGAATTCAAATCCTGTTTCTTATTACTTAATGAGTATGACCAGGATTAGCTATTTCACCCTTTTTTCCTCTGAAAAATGAGGAGGCTAGATTATCTCTAAAATTTCTTCCAGCTCTAAATCTATAAACCTATTCAATTCCAGCCAATTTAATTCAACAAATAAGTTCCTAGTAGACAATTCACTCTAATACGTTCCTTTTAACTCCCTTAACCATTCCTGTTTCCCACCCAAAGTCAGTAGTGGTGGTCATCAAAATACTGTTAATACTTGTTTTTAGTGATTCTGAGTTATTTTGAAGCTACTTTATCAAATTCCAAATTATTGACCTGCTAAATATTTCTGTGCCTTTCTAGTGAAAGATACTGATCTCCATCAAGAAAATGTTAAGTAAAATAACTCAACACCATTAGTTTCCTGATAGTATTTATTTGGTCAACTTTAAGTTAGTCATCAACAATTATATATTGTGTTAATTAGATGCCATATACACTGTGCTGCTAGCTAATTTTAATCACTGAATGGGTGTTGCCTGAGTAAAACTGAAACTGTTGAAGATTTTAGCTTAAAAAGGTCATAATCTCCCATTTCATCCAGGGCCATCTCTAGTTGACTTGCTCTCTCTTTCCACTGGACCCCGATGACTCTAGAAGGGAAAATGAGGCAAGTAACCTTGAACAGCACTCCCTCACTTAAATACAATTCACGTGCATGTCATGATATTACCTCCCTGATATCATGATCCTCTTCGAGAATGATGAACAAAACAACAATAAAATGATAGAATCCAGAGGTGGGAAGAATTTGAGAGATTATGTAGCATGACTCCTGCTCAAATCACAAATTCCCACTTCAACATGATCATGGCAATTGATTACAAGGATACCATTAACAAGTGCATTACATCCAGGGATTGGGAAGTTACTATCTTATAAAGCAGCCCATTTATAGTGAGATAATACAAATGTTAGGAGTGTTTTCTTAAATTAAATTAAAATCTCTCTCCTGTAACTTTTCCATCAGGACCAGTTTTACTTACTGTGGTCAAGCACAATAAATAACTGTTCAACATAGCAACCTGTTAAATACTTCAAACCCAGTTAGTTAGTTAGGGAGAATTTAAACTTTGGTTCTCCTGAATCCAGGACATGCACTGTCTATTACACCACTGCAAAGATTATTTCTTACAAATATTTGTTTCCTCTGCCCTGCGAGGAAGGTATTATTTTTATCAGATATGGATTGGTCAAGGTAGCTGTTGAGGCCCTTTTAAACTAAAATGCTGTGATTCTGGGATCCTCATTTTATAGTAAGGAAATTAAATCCCTGAGATATTAAATGAGGCAGGTTGAGTAGTGCAGCAGATAGAGAACTGAATTTGGAGTCAGGAACACACTATTTTAGATCTAGTCTCAGACACATACTAGCTGTGTAACCCTGTGAAAATCATTTAACTTCTGTCTGTTTCTGTTTTCTCTACTATGGAAAAGAGATAACTGCATCTACCTCCCATGGTTATTGTGAGAATCAATGAAATAATATTTATAAAACTTTTTGCAAAACTTAAATTTCTAGATACATACTAGGTGATAGTGGTGGTGGTAGTAGTAGTAGTAGTAATAGTCATTATGCCAAATCATAAACAGATTTCAATTGGTGGGACCAGGAGAAAATCAGGGTTTTCTTAGTCTTAGTCTTATATTTTGCCCATGCCATCAGAGAACCATGGAATAAGGATATTTATTGAGTCAGCATACCTCCTCTAGTTTTTGTGCCAGGATGGATAAATTGTTGCAGCTGCTAGTGGAATGAACAATTCATTTCTTAGCGGTCTGTTATATGTCAGGTGCTATGTTAGCCACCGGGGATATAAGTCCAAAGAATGAAACAATCCCTAGTTGAAGTAAATTTCATTCCATTGAAGGATGTGATTGACAAATAGGCAGATATAGAATTGCCTGGATTTTCCCCAGCCAAACTGGCTCTCTCTTACCTCATCACTACTCTGTATCTTCATTCTTGATATTGATTCTATGGTAGACTGGTCCTCAGAGTGAGGCAAAAAAGTGAAATCCAAGGGGAAAAAATTCCAGATAGGAAGATCACCTTCACTAATTCCTCTTTTTATATAATGTGAGATTTTTTTGTTTTGTTTTGTTTTGTTTTTTATGATGACTTAAATGTGGCTCTGCAATGGCAAAGGATAGGAAGAGAGTGCAGTTAGTAGGTCAAAACATTTATCTTCGTACTCAGATCTCATTCAGAAAACTACCATTAAAGGTGGGTTTTCTGGGATGACAGTTCAGGCAGACAAAGAAGATGAAATTGAGAGTTGTGGAGATACACTTGAAAAGGAGGAAAACTCTGAAGGGGAAGGGTCAGAAATGAGAGATAAATAAGAATGATTGGTCAGTTTGACAGAAAAAGAAATGAAGATGTAACTGAGATAGATGACATGAAGAACAACTAGATCTTCTGGAATAGAAATACAATGGGAGAAACAAAGTCAGAGTTTTAAAATGCCTTGATTTCTCTACACCTGCTTTGCTACTTATGAAATAAAATTATCTCTGACAATTTCAAGGACAGTACTGCCATTTTTCCCCTTCCTGAGTCTTTGTTTTTTCATTCCTCTCATTTTAGTTTCAGTATTTCCTTACAACCTCCTACTCAACTTTCCCAGTCTTCAGCACAGATAAGCACTTTGGGATTCTCTTCACTCCCATATGATTTCCTCCCCTTATTTATTTGTCCAGTAACTTCAGGGAGTGAAGGACAAGGGTATAGCTCAAGAGCAACATGATCATTCATTAAATAAGCGTATTTCAATAGTCAGGAAGTGCTAAAATCACAATGCCATTAATAATGCTCTTATCTCTTTCATATAAAGTAAGTTTTAAGGACCAACGTCATTGTTTCCAATCTGTCTAAAACTGATTATTTTTCGAAACCAGGAAATTCCCAGCTGAAAAACCTCCATAAGATTCTTCTCTTGCCATTTGATATGGAAGGTCCTCTGTATACCCCAAGTACTATGGCCTCACTAGAGGAGTCCTAACTCCTCGATATCTCCTCACATAACTGCCTTCATCTCATAGCCTCACAAAGAAATCCTTCAGTCTCTTCTTCATGGGCATTTCTTTTGTTTCTGTGTCACTTATGGCGCCAAAGTCTTTCCAGGAAATAGTTTTACTATTACCCTAAAGAGTCATTCCTAGACTGAATTTTGCCTCCAAATATAAGCCAATGGGTGAAACCAAGGCTAACAGAGTAATTTCAGCATCTATGCCCAAGATGAAAAAATTGAGACAATGATAATGAGAATTAGCTGATCACCTCTCAAGGGTTCATTGTTGATTTATTAAGAAGTTAGTAGCTAGTGAGAAACATCAGTGAAGAAAACAAGTTCCCTCCCTTAGGTTTCTTTGGCCCAAATCCCCAGGTTTTCATTATTCAAAATAGGCACAGCTTCTTAGCTTGTTCTCTGTCATCCTTACTCCATCTGAATTTACTCTCTTATCTTCAAAAAGGAAGAGTGAGAAAAAAAAGAAAAGTAAAATAAACAGAAGTAGAAAAATGATTAAAAAAAAGGAAGAATGAGTTTTGAGGGATTAAATAAAAATAAGTTGAAGTAACAGAGAGAGAAAGGAATACACCAATGATCACCAAGTCTGGGAAACAGAAGAAAATAGGTACAGACCCAGGTACAAGTCACAAAATCTTTCTCTAACTCAGGAAACAGAAGAATTCTGTGTCTAGGTAATTAACTCTTCATGGGGAATTAGGTAGGGAAATAATCTCATATAGCTCTTCCTATAGAGCTCAGAAATGCTCCCACTTAGCCTCCTTATCCACAGGGACTCAACCTTAGGTCAGGTAGTAACAGCACCAGGGGAAAATACCAGAGTAGAAATAGAAAGTTCAGTTTCATTTGAGATAGCATTGAAAAGCCAATCAATCTTGCAGTCAAAGAGGGATGAAAGCTAAAGCTAAATCCTGTAGATATTCCGAAAGGCAAAGGAACTTGGATTACAGTCAAGAATAAGCTTTCCAGGTAGAATGAGCATTATCTTTCAGGGAATAAGATGGACATTTAATGATATAGGTGAATTTCACCTATTTCTAATGAAAAGACCAGATCTGAACAAAAAATTGGATCTCCAAACACAGAATTCAAGAGAAGCATAAAAAGATAAAAAGGAAAGAACTCTTGAGAACTATATTTCTATTATGGGGATACTTAGAGAATGTGGGTATATTCTGATTTTACTTTGACAATATGAAAAAAAAACTAGAGGTGGAAAGGGTATCATACTATAAAAAGAGGAAAAAAAGAGATAAAATAAGGTTAAAAAGGAGGTAAAAATAAGGTAAAATCTCATGAAAAGGCAAAGAAAACTTAATATAATTGAGTGAAAGAAGGGAGGATGATGAGCATTGTGTGAATCTTACTCTCATCAGATTGGGCTCTAAGAGAGAATTTCAAACATATTTGGTTTCACAGAGAAATTTATCCCATCTTATCGGGAAGTGGGAGGAAAAGAAGGAAAAGAAAGGGAAAGACTAGGGAAAATAGAAGAATTAGGGGAAAGGTGTAAAAAAAGGGGGAGGGCTCCAAAGGGGGGAGGAATGTTTGAGCTATAATGTTAGAAAATGTTAGAAAAGTTAGATATGATAGATCTTTGGAGAAAATTGAATGGAGACAGAAGGAAGTATATTTTTTTCTCAGTGGTTCATGGAACTTATACAAAAATTGATGATGGGTTAGGGCGTAAAACCCTCAAAATCAAATGGAAAAAGGCAAAAATAATACATGCATTTTTTTCAGATCATGATGCAATAAAAATCACATGGAATATAAGGCCTGGAGAAAATAGATCAAAAGTTAACTGAAAATTAAATAATCTAACCCTAAAGGATGAATGGGTAAAAGAGCAAATAATAGACACAATCAATAATTTCATCCAGGAGAATGACAATAAAGAGACAACATACCAAAATTTGTGGGATGCAGCCAAAGTGATTATAAAAGGTAATTTTATATTTCTAGATGCTTACTTGCATAAAATAGAGAAAGAAAAGTTCAATGAATCGGGTTTACAATAAAAAAGCTAGAAAAAGAACAAATTAAATACCCTCAATTAAATACTAAATTAGAATTCTGTAAATAAAAGGGGAGATTAATAAAACTGAAAATAAGAAAACCATTGAATTAATAAATAAAACTGAGTTGGATTTATGAAAAAAAACAAAAAAATAGATAGATAAGCCTTTATATAATTTAATTACAAAAAGCAAAGAAGAAAATCAAATTGTTATTCTCAAAAATGAAAAGGGAGAACTTTCCACCAATGAAGAGGAAATTAGAGCAATAATTAGGAGTTACCTTGCCCAGCTTTATGCCAGTAAGTTTGATAATCTAAATGAAATGGAGGAATATCTACAAAAATATAGCTTGCCCAGGTTAACAGAAGAGGAAATAAATTATCTTAATAGCCCCATTTTAGAAAAAGAAATAGAATAAGGTATTAATCAACTCCCTAAGAAAAAATGTCTAGGGCCAGATAGATTTACATGTGAATTCTACCAAACATTTGAAGAACAATTTATTCCAATACTATATAACTATTTGAAAAAATAGGGAAAGAAGGTGTACTATCAAATTCCTTCTATGATACAGATATAGTGCTGATAGCTAAACCAGGCAGTGTGAAAACTGAGAAAGAAAGACCAATTTCCCTAATGAATACTGATGCAAAAATCTTATATAAAATATTAGCAACAAGATTACAGAAAGCCATCCCCAGGATAATAAACTATGACCAAGTAGGATTTGTACCAGGAATGCAGGGTTGGTTCAATATTAGGAAAACTGTCAGCATAAGCAACTATATTAATAACCAAACTAACAAAAATCATATGATTATCTCAATACTTGCAGAAAAAGTATTTGATAAAATCCAACACCCATTCCTATTAAAAACACTATAGAGCATAGGAATAAATGGGCTTTTCCTTAAAATGATAAGTAGCATTATTTAAAACCATCAGCAAGCATTATATGTAATGGGGACAAACTAGAAACATTCCCAATAAAATCAAGAGTGAAGCAAGCCTGTCCACTGTCACCATTACTATTCAATATTGTACTAGAAATGTTAGCTATGGCAATAAGAGAATAAAGAGATTAAAGGAGTTAGAGTAGATAATGAGGAAACTAAATTATCACTCTTTGCAGATGATATGATGGTATATTTAGAGAACCCTAGAGACTCACCTAAAAAATTACTAGAAACAATTCACAACTTTAGCAAAGTTGCAGGATACAAAATAAATCCACGGAAAACATCAGAATTTTTATATATTAGCAACAAAATCCATCAGCAAGAGATAGAAAAATAAATTCTATTCAAAATAACTGTTGATAGTATAAAATATTTGGGAATCTATCTGCCAAGGAAAAGTCAGGAACTATATAAACTAAACTACAAAACACTTTCCACACAAATAAAATCAGCCCTAATTATTTGGGAAAATATCAAGTGGTCATGGGTAGGCTGAGTGAATATAATAAAAATGACAATACTACCCAAACTAATTTACTTATTTAATGCCATACCAATCAAATTCCCAAGAAATTATTTTACAGATCTAGAAAAATAGTATCAAAGTTCATCTGGAAGAACAAAAGGTCAAGAATTTCACGGAAATTAATTTTTTAAAAAAGCAAATGAAGGTGGCCTACCTGTGCCACATCTAAAACTACATTATAAAGCAGCAGTCATTATTTGGTATTGGCTAAGAAACAGAGGACTCAACCAGTGGAATAGAATAGGATCACAGGACAAAATAGGCAATAACTATAGCAATCTAGTGTTTGAAAAATCCAAAGACCCCAGATTTCAGAATAAGAACCCACTATTTAACATAAACTGCTGGGAAAATTAGAAATTAGTATGGAAGAAATTAGGGCTTGACCCACACATAACACCACATACCAAGATAAGATCTAAATGGGTTAATAACTTAGACATAAACAGTGATTTTATAATCAAAACAGAGGAACAAAAGACAGTTTGCTTCTCAGTTCTGTGGAGAAGGAAGGAATTTGTGTCCAAAGAAGAACTGGACCTCTTAATTGAACATTAGCTAGATAATTTTGATTATATTAAGTTAAAATTTTTTGTTCAAACAAAACTAATGCAAATAAGATTAGAAGGGAAGAAATAAAATGGGAAGTCATTTTCACATTTAAGTGTTCTGATAAAGGCCTCATTTCTAAAATATATAGAGAATTGACATATATTTATAAGAATTCAAGCCACTCTCCAATTGATAAATGGTCAAAAATATGAACAATTTTCAGATGATGAAATTAAAATCATTTGTGGTCATATGAAAATGTGCTCTAAATCACTGTTGATCAGAGAATGCAAATTAAGACAACTCTGAGATACCACTACACACCTGTCAGATTGGATAAGATGCCCAGAAAAGATAATGACAAATGTTGGAGGGAATATGGGAAAACTGGGACACTGATACATTGTTGGTGGAATTGTGAATGGATCCAACCATTCCGGAGAGCAATTTAGAACTATACTCAAAAAGTTATCAAACTATGCATACCGTTTGACCTATCAGTGTTTCTACTGGGCCTATATCTGAAAGAGAACTTAAGGTAAGGAAAGGGACCCACATGTGCAAGAATGTTTGTGGCAGCCCTTTTTGTAGTGGCTAGAAATTGGAAACTGAATAGATGCCCATCAATTGGAGAATGGCTGAATAAATTATGGTATATGAATGTCATGGAATATTTTTGTTCTGTAAGAAACGACTAGCAGGATGATTTCAGAGAGACCTAGAGAAAGACTTGCATGAACTGATGCTGAGTGAAATGAGCAGAACCAGGAGATTATTATACAGGGCAACAACAACTATATGATGATCAATTCTGATGGACATGGTTCTCTTCAACAACAAGATGTTTCAAATCAGTTCCAATTTTTCAGTGAAGACTAAAGCTATATATACCCAGGGAGAGGCCTGTGAGATCTGAATGTGGATGACAACATAGCATTTTCATGCTTTCTGTTGATGTTTGCTTGTATTTTGTTATCCTTCTCAGGATTCTTTTTCTTGTAGATCCAATTTTTCCTGTACAGCAAGATAACTGTATAAATATGTATACATTTTTAGATTTGTCATGTATTTTAACATAATTAACATGTATTAGACTTCCTGCCATCTAGAGGAGGGAGTGGGGGAAAGGAGGGAAAATTTTGTAACAGAAAGCTTTGCAAGAGTCAATGTTGAAAAATTGCCCATGCATATGTTTTGCAAATAAAAAGCTTATTAAAAAAAAGAAAAGAAAACATCTGCATTACATGTAGCATCAACAGTGGTTTGACAAAGATTCTATATTCATCCTGGGCAGGGCCTAATCACAAAGATAGAAGTAGGACTTTTCCAACACATTTCAGCTTTTTAGGTCCCAACCTGATAATTGTGTGGAAAATCTTACAAATAAACATTAAGCATCATACCTGTCTGTGTCCTCCCATAAAAAGGAATGAAAAGATCTCTTTTAGAAATGCATTAATTTACCAAATATATAGGCCATATTTTCCCCTTCCAACACAAAAATATTATTTAATATACATAAGGTTCATAAGTTTTAATTAGCAAATACTCAAAACATTATATAAATTTGTTCCTAATTAATTCTCAGAAATAAAGACAACTCTATTGGATTATTCAAAAGATAATGTAGGAGGAGAAGGGGGAGCCAAGATGGTGGAGTGAGAGACTCTCTGTGTCTTCCTCTGACCTTCTCTCAAATCAAAAGTAAAATAAGCCTCTGAACTGATCTTTAAGTCAACAAACCCAGAAATATTTGGACTAAGAAATTCTGCTTACTGAAGTTACCTTTGAAGAAAATCATATCAGGTCTGTTTCAGTCGGGCAGAGAGGGTGAGCAGTTTGCCCAGGTTCCAGGAGACAGAGCAGAAAACTGGGCAGGACTCAGTGTGCAGAAACTCAAAACAGCTGGTGAGTGTTTCTGAGGCACTCGGGACACTCTGCCCTGATTGCGGGCAGGTGCTCTGGCAGATCTGCCTTTTGTAAAAGGCAGATTGTAATCCATTGCAAACACAAGATCCTAGCCCCAAAGGGTGGCACCTGAAGTTAATTAGTGGAATTGCCCCAGGGCAAACTACCACAGCTAGCCACAACTTCTCTGCTTTGCATAGACCCCAAGCTTAAAAAAAATGAGTAAGAAGCAGAAGAGAGCTCTTACCATAGACAGCTTTAATGGAGAGAAAGAAGGGCAGACCCTAAATGCTGAGGTTCCTATAGGCAAAGCAACTCCAGAGGAAGCCATCAAGGGAGATATAACTTGATCCCCTTTTCAAAAAGCCTTCCTGGAAGACTGCATAAAGAATCTCAAAAGAGAGCTAGATGATAAATGGGGAAATGAACTGAGATCAGTGCAAGAAACCCTCCCAAAGAGATATGAAAAAGACACCAATTTATTGAAAAACAAAATTGGTGAATTGGAAATGGACAACAATGCACTGAAAAATAAAATTAGTGAAGTGGAAAAAGACTGCAATGAACAAAAAAATTCAATTGGCCAGTTACAAAAGGAGCTAAAAAAAGGTAACTGAAGAAAACAACACTTTAAAAATAAGAATTGAACAAATGCAAGTGAATGACTTAATAAGACTTCAAGAATCAGCCAAACAAAAAGAAAAAATGAAAAAATAGAAGAAAGTATGAAATATTTCCTAGGAAAAACAACTGACTTGGAAAATAGATCTAGGAGAGACAATCTGAGGAATATTGGACTTCCTGAAAGCCATGATGAAAAAAAGAATCTAAACACTATCATCCAGGAAATCCTGAAAGAAAATTGCCCTGAGGTTGTAGAATCAGAAGGCAAAATCACCATTGAAAGAATTCACTAATCATCTCCTGAAAGAGACCCCAAAATTAAAACCCCAAGGAATATCATGGCTAAATGTCAGGACTATAGCACTAAGGAAAAGATTTTGCGAGCAGCTAGAAAGAAACAATTCAAATACTGAGGATCTATAATTAGAATCACACACGATCTTTCTGCCTCCACATTAAAGGATCGTAGGGCCTGGAACCAGATATTCTGAAAGGCAAAGGAACTTGGATTACAGCCAAGAATAACCTATCCACCTAAAATGAGCAGTATCCTCCAGGGAAGAAGATGGTCATTTAATGATATAGGTGAATTTCACCTATTTCTAATGAAAAGACTAGATATGAACAAAAAAATCGACCTCCAAACACAGAACTCAAGAGAAGCATGAAAATGTAAAAAGGAAAGGATTCTTGAGAACTTTATTTCTACTATAGGGATACTTAAAGATTGCTGGTGTAATTAGATATTACTCCCATTATTGAAAAAGAAAACTAGAGGGGGAAAGGTTATAATACTGGGGAAGAGAGGGAAAAGGTGGTAAAATAATATTTTTTAAAAAGGAGGTAAAAACAAGGTAAAATCTCATGAACAGGCAAAGAAAACCTAATATAATTGAGAGAAAGAAGAGAGGGAGATGAGCATTGTGTAAATCTTACTCTCATCACATTGGGCTCTAAAAGTGTATATCAGATAGACCAATCTCCTTAATGAATATTGATGCAAAAATATTAAATAAAATATTAGCAAAGAGATTACAGAAAATCATTCCTAGAATAATACACCATGACCAAGTAGGATTTATACCAGGAATGCAGGGATGGTTCAATATTAGGAAAACTATTAACATAATTGACTATATTAATAACCAAACTAACAAAAACCATATGATAATCTCAATAGATGCAGAAAAAGCATTTGATAAAATTCAACATCCATTCCTATTAAAAACATTAGAGAGTATAGGAATTAATGGACTTTTCCTTAAAATAGTCGGTAGCATCTATTTAAAACCATCAGCTAGCATCATATGTAATGGTGATAAACTGGAACCATTCCCAATAAGATCAGGGGTGAAACAAGGTTGCCCACTATCACCATTACTATTCAATATTG
>JAJPUD010032851.1:0-11681 GCA_023553655.1 Myrmecobius fasciatus
TGTGTGTGTGTGTGTGTGTGTGTGTGTGTGTGTGTGTGTGTGTTTGTCTTTAGTTGAAAATGAGAAGATTGCCTGGGGTAAGGGAAGATCTACCTAAGCCTAGGAGAAGAAAATCTAATTTCATCTAGAATGTGTGTGTGTGTGTCTGTATGTGTGTGTGTGGTTGTGTGTATGTATCTCTGGGATAACTTCTGGAGTATATTCACAATTTATAGGATTTGTTTTTAATGAATTGGTACTTTGGTACTGAGGTAGAAATTTTCATTAAAAAAAAAATCTTTGTTCCTGCTGTTTCTGATTAAATATCTCTATGCCTCTCTCCAGCAAAGCTGTATGTTTATTCAGCAGGGTTCAGCCCACCATACATCCTGTTAATGATAACCAAAACAACCCCTACTTAAAGAAGTCCCCAATTTTTAAGCAGTTTGTTAGAGAAATTCAGACAGAGTTTTAAATAGATGCTATTAAAGTTCTTTTTGGAAAATCTGGAGAGTGCTTAGATAGGATCCAAAGATAAATGAAGAAATGTGATGGAGATGAATGGGATGTAACTTATGCCCAAGAACTTGCATAAAAGTTATTATCAAGTGAATGTACAATCAAAAAGGGAGTGAGGGTAGTTATAAGGGAGAGTAAAATGATTCATTGGCACTGACAACATATTAAAAGATCTAGGAGGAGGCCTTCCATACATCAGGCAAGTACTCTATGAAGGATTTATTTTTGAATATGAATAAGAATTGCTTAGAATCAGAAGTTATACAAATGTGGATTATAGTAAAGAAGGGATTACTCAAAATGATCAGATCACAGATCTATTGAATTACTCAAATTATATGTTCAAACTCTGAAGAACCACCTCACATTTTTCAGGCTGGCTAATATGACAGAAACAGAAGTGACAAATGTTGGAGGGTATATAGGAAAACTAGGACACTAATGCATAGTTCATGGAGTTGTGAACTTATTCAACCATTCTAGACAGCAGTTGGAACTAGGCCCAAAGGGCTATAAAACTGTAGATATCCTTTGATTCCAGTAATACTACTACTGATGCCAAAGAAAATAGGAAAAGAAGAAAAAAAAAAGATCCACAAATACAAAAACAATTGCACCAGCCCTTTATGTGGTGGCAAAGATTGAAAATTGAAGTGATGCCCATCAAGGAGGGAATGGCTGTACAAGCTGTGATATATTAATGTAATGAAAATTACCATTTTGTAAGAAATAATAAACAGGCAAGTTTCAGAAAAACCTGAATACGTATACATGAACTAATGCTGAATGAAGTGAACAGAAGAACGAGAACATTGTATAGAGTAACAACAACATTGTGTCATGATCAACTGTGATAGACTTAGCTCTTTTCAGCAGTGAAGTGATCCAACATAACTTCAAAAGATCTGTAATGGAAAATGCCATCCATATGCAGAGAAAGAACTGTGTAGTCTGAGATCAAAGTACACTATTATCAAATTTCTTAAATTCATTTTTTTTTCTTTTTCATAGTTTTTCCCTTTTGTACTAATTATTCTTTTACAATAAAACTAATATGGAAATATTTTAAAATGATTATACATGTATAGCCTTTATTGCATTGCTTGCCATCTTGGGGACGGAAAAGAGAAGGGAGTGAGTGAAAAACACATAAAACTTAAAAATCTTACAAAAATCAATGTTGAAAAGGATCTGTATATGTAATTGGAAAAATATACTATTAAGTGTAATAAATATTTATTTCAAAAAAAGTTATGTGTTCATATTAAAGCTACCTTCTTTATCTTCTTTTAATCACAATTTGGCCTTTATTTTCTCATTCATATCTATCCACATACACATAGAAGTGAAAATGCACACACATGCATCTTCTTATGTCTATGAGATAAAATATAACTCATATCTTATTTTCAAATTTACCCATTCTCTGTGATATGAATGATTTGTGAGTACAAAAGAAAATCCCTTTCTTTTGTATATTGCTTGGTTTGGCTATGTTCTAAATCCCTATTCTTCATGAGAATGTGTTAGTGAATTTGAAAAGAAATTTTAAGAGGCCCTCATCCACTCCCAGTCTTGCAGTAATACTGGGCAGATTTTTTTTTCTTCCCTCCAAACTTGTTTTCCACCCCAACACTGCTGGGTCAAACTTATGGACCCAAAATAAAACCTGCTATCTTATTAATGCTATTATTCCTTGAGCTGACTTTCCCATCTATTTTAACTCTTTGTGGGCCATAGGATAAAAAAAAAAAAAAAAAAACAATTGCTAACTGTCTCAGTTTAACTTGGTTAACTAGCATGATACTTAATTAAGGACAATTTAATAGGTTTGATATATGTTTTATTAATTTCTAGTTAATAGTCAATATTAATATTCAACAAATAAAACCTGTACTTATTGGATCACTTCTGCGTACCAGATGAATTAGTGTTAGTTTTCATAAGATAGTGAAGTATATTGTAAAGATTTGTTGTCAGAGGCTAAAGGTTTGAGTTTTAGTTATTCTATATACTTTCCATTTGATTTGGGTAAGTCATTTAATATCTCTAAGTTAAACCATTTATTATCTGCAAATTAAGTGATTGAAAAATATAAGTATATAGCACTGGGACATTTAGGTGGCACAGTGGATAGACCACTAGGTCTGGAATCAGAAAGACTCATTTTCCTAACTTTAAATCTAACCTTAGACACAAGTTGTGTAACCCTGAGCAAGTCACTTAAACCTATTTGCCCCAATTTCTTTATTTGTAAAATGATCTGGAAAAGGAAATGGCAAACGACTGAAGTATCTTTGCCAATAAAACTCCAAATAGAACCACAGACAACTGAAATAACTGAAAAACAAAAAAATTCCATTAGCCAAAATAGTAATTAGGGAAAATCAATGATAAATGCATAATTGCTATGATAAAACATTTCAAAGTACATGCCTTACTTCTTTCCCCTATTCTTTTGTGTTTCTGGGCAGATTTTTTCCCACCCGCATCTTTTTTTTTTTTATCTTGTTGCTAATGAAACAATCTTCATACTAAAATAAAGCTTATAACATAAAAAGCAACAGTTTATATAGGGGGTTTGGCTATATTCTAAATCCCTATTCTTCATGAGAATGTGTTGGTGAATTTGAAAAGAAATTTTAAGAGGCCCTCATCCACTCCCAGTCTTGCAGTAATACTGGGCAGATTTTTTTTCTTCCCTCAAAACTTGTTTTCCACTCCAACACTGCTGGGTCAAACTTATGGACCCAAAATAAAACCTGATATCTTATTAATGCTATTATTCCTTGAGCTGACTTTCCCATCTATTTTAACTCTTTGTGGGCCATAGGATAAAAAAAAACAATTACTAACTTTCTCTTTCAGTTTAACTTGGTTAACTAGCATGATACTTAATTAAGGACAATTTAATAGGTTTGATATATGTTTTATTCATTTCTAGTTAATAGTCAATATTAATATTCAACAAATAAAACCTGTACTTATTGGATCACTTCTGGGACCATAGGGTCCCATATTTATTCAATATAAGCAATAGGACTCTGACTTGAAATTTTATTTTGGATTCTTATATTTTCTAACCATTTTGAACTTATAAAAAAAAACTTATTGTTTAATCACCTTTTTTTGAGGAAATAATTTTTTTTTGGCTGCTGCTGTTCTTCTTTTTCCTTCTTTCCTTCAAGATTTGGCTCAGACATCATTCTCACCATGAAAACTTCTTTAATATGCTGTTCTTCAATATAAGTGGACTGTCCTCAAATCTTTCCTTGCAAGAGATAATGCAGAGATATGAAGGAGTGAGTCACAGACAACCTCAGCATTTTCAATATAAGAGGATATCATTATCATTGAGTATGATAAAATTCATAGTAAAGATAGCAGATCTTATGTGTATATATATGTATATACACATATATACATATATATATACAGATGTATATATATGTGTACATGCATATATTAATTTTTTAATTAGAATTTTCATAATTCTTAATCATCCAATCAATCAGTCAGTCAATAAGCATTTATTTGGTGCAAGAAAGATATAAAAACAAAAGTGAACTTCTATGCTTGAAGGCATCATAATTTGTACACATGCATACTTGTGTCTGTTCATAAATTAGATCTAGTCTTTGTGGAGAGACTAGTCATTGAGAGGATCAGGACATTATACAGTTGAGGAAACATTGAATGTTGAATATAAGTAAGGGTTCTAAGTGTTTTAAGTTAAGTAGAAAGGGCATTATAGGCATGGCAATATGAGTACAAAAACTGGGTGCTAAAAATGGAGTATCTTTTCTAAAAATTATTAAGAAGAAGAGTTGGACTGGTTTCTAGTAAATGTGTAAAGGAATAATATATATATATATATATATATATATATATATATATATATATATATATATATAACTTTGAAAAGCAGAGTATGGACAGGTTCTGAAGGACTTTATCTGCTAAACAAATTTGTGTTAATTGTAGAGAGTTATAACCACTAGAATTTTTTTTATTAAGTTACTGACATAGTTATACTACCTACGTTAAGAATAAAAAAAATTTTGTCATCTATTTGGATGATAGATTGAAGGAGAGAAATATTTAAGGCAGAAACAATAATTAGGAAGCTATTGAAATATTTCAAGAGGGAGGTGATGAGAGCTTGCATCAAATTGTTGGTGGAATGAGTGAAAATAAAAGCTCTAGGTGATGGATGAAAATGATGTGGAGTTATAAACAAAAATATCTGGCAACTAATTTGATATATTATAATTAATGAAGGATGATCAGAAAATTGGTAATATCTTCTACAAAAATAGAGAAGGTTGTAACATGACTAAGTGTGGGATAATTAAAAAACCTGACAGAACTTTAATAAAGATAGAAAGAACAGGAGCTGGACCTGTCAAAGCTCAGATGAAGCAACTCCCTCCATCAAAATAAACTCGTAAGTCTTTATATCATGATTTTACAGTTGCCCAGAACAGTGTGAGGTTAAGTAACTTGGCTACTATCATCCAGCCATTAAGTGTTAGAAGTGGAAGTGCTACAATGCCTCTTGTGGTATTTAATTTTCTAAAACATAAAATAAATAACATGTAGTCTTTTTCATGGTCCTAGTATCTTTTTTTTCTTGAACACTAATGCTATCTGGGGGCATAAGAAGATTATTTACTTAACTCCATTGATTTTTGCTTTAAAATACGAGGCTAAAATGATCTCCAGATTTAACTTGAGGAAGTAATTTCTTCCTCAGGACATTTTGGCATTTTTTGGCAGCAATCTTGAATTGCTTCTCTCCTCCCCTGTCCCTGCCCCCACTTCATCCTGTCTTCTTTTTTGGGGCACACATCAGGGACCATCCATTAGTCTCAGATGAACATAATCATGATCAATTTCCTGCAATTGTAGAAGAGTGGGAGGGTGTTGTTGACCCTTAGGCTTTTATTTCTTTTTTTTTTCTCTTTCCAGTGATGGTATTTTCCTCCTTATCTGCAATAGTAACTGGAATCCAACAATGAAATAGGAAGTGGAGGGACAAACAAAATTCCTCTACATATAATGTTATACATTGGTTGTTGTTGTTACATTGTTCTACCTCTCATTTCCCTGGTACTTAGGATGTGATCGAAATTCATTTTATTAGGTATTCTCTCAATATTATGGAGTTAAAGAAATGTTACTTTCTTTCAAATGTCATGCCTGACTATTTCATAAAGAATGAATCCTTTCTAGAAAAGCCATCTTCCTTCACTCACAAAATAAATGTTAACTATTGACTGAAAAGTCTTAGCTCTAAAAGAACAATTTCATCTTTGATGGTTCTCAGTATACAGGTCCTCTAGCATTTCATGGAAGAAGAACAAGCTGTATGCAGAATAAAAACAAATACTTTTTTTTACTTTTTTCCTCAAATTTTTTCCCTCTTTACCGACTATAGCCCTAAAAATGTAGTTCCCTCTCTCCTTTCTCCTTTCTCTGCCCCTTTCTCTCTTTCTCTCTTTGTCTCTGTCTCTGTCTCTGTCTCTCTCTCAGAGAAAACTGCCTAACAAAACCTCAAAACTTCTGGCTTCCTCCTTTTTAGAGAGAATGGACCATATTTTCAATTAAGCAGTAATTAGTTTGTGCAAATATTATGAATCAAGACAAAGGAGAGAGTAGAATAATGCTAAAGATATAACCTTATTTCGCTATAAAAAAAGTTTGTCATTAGCCAGATATGGCTTTCTTTGAATTACATTATGTTACTAAAACATAATATAATTACATTATATTGCTAAAATCATAATGTCATACACATGGCCTTAAAAGTAATGGATTAACATAGTAGCAATCAACTCATAACATATCTCTTGGTCTCCATCTCTGTCTTTGCTCTGTATCTCTGAGTCTCTGTCTCTTTCTCTGTCTCCCTGGGAATCTCTGTCTCTGTCTCCTTTTTCTATGTTTCTTTTTCTCTCTCCCTGGATGTCTCTTTCTTCAGCTCCAGAATGCCTCTTGTATTCATCTTCCCTCCACTTTTCATCTCTACTGTTATCACTTAAGCTTAAGAGATTCGCCTCATATCAGATCATTTTAATTGCCCCCATATTCTGTTTCTCTAGTCTATATGTCTTTAAATTAATATCCAGACTTCATGGAGCTAGGTATGGCAATAGATAGAATGCCAACCCTGGAGTCAGGAAGTTCTGAGTTTAAATCCAGCTTCCTATATTTCTCAGCTGTGTGACCCTGGACAAGACACTTAACTTGCTATGCCTCCATTTCCTCATCTATAAAATGATCTGGAGAAGGCAATGATAAACTACTTTTTGCCAAGAAAACCCCAAATGCGGTCACTAAGACTTAAATATGACTGAAAAAATTATTGAACCACAATCCATATTTCACATGCTGCAAGATTAATCTTTCTTTTTCCTCATATAAGTCTTGCTCAAAATCTTTCAAATGGCTTCTGGGTAAAATTCAACTACTGGATAAAGTACCAAGTTTAGTATTCAAGTTTCTCTGTATTTCACCTTTTCCAGCATAACTAAGCTAAGTTTGCTTCATATTCCCAATCCAGACTTCAACTACTTTTCTATATCATTCTTCTGCAAAAAACAACAAAAAAATTCTTAATTGCTATAGAAAGGAAATGGAATCACAGAATCAAATAAGATTTCATAAGATGTCAGAATGTCCAATAAATTGGGAAGCACTCTCTTAAAACTCTCCAAGTAATAATTGCTTGAATGTCATATGGAAGCAAACTTCAATTCAACATAAGGAAAGTATTCATCATTAATTTAATTCCATAAACACCTATTCAGCACTTCTCAAGTGTTCAAGGTCTTATACTAAGCAGCTCTTAGCAATTAAATTTGTTTAAATTTTCTGCCATCTCAGGTAGTAAGTTCAAAATCTCTAAAAGTTTTCACAAAGAAAGGATGATTGCTATTTGTTGAGCACAGAAAAATGATGTGGGACAATGGAAAGAGCACTTTGTTAACTTAGAGTCAGAGAACTTGGATTTATGCTTGTGTCCTATGCTTGGTGAGAGAAAGTATTGTGTATTGGCTAGAGAGGTTATTTTGAATCCAAGAAAGTATGAATTAAAACCTTGCCTCATATACATTGATTGTGAACAAATCATCAGTTATCTTGCATTTCTCAAAGCAGGCAGGATTATAAATTTCAAAGGAATTTCAATGTGCATTTGATTGGGAATTTACCAAAGAGAATTTCCATATACCAATGGGAAGGATAATCCCCTATCCCTATTCCTGTCTTTACTGCTTTATTCCTGTATTACCATAAGCAAATAACTTGACCACTTTAGGCCTCAGTTCCCTCATCTACAAATTAAGTGTTGGACTAGATAATTTTGGGGGACTTTTCCAGATCAAAATGTATCCTACAGAAGGGATTTAGATTTTGGGCAAAGATTAAATTAAATAATGCTTGGATTGCTTTGAATTTTAAGGTTCTGTAATGCCAAAGACTTCTGTTCAGAGCTCCAAATGCCTTAAATCTTGATTCTTCTACTGTCTTTTTTGCCTGAAAACTATAGAAAAAAGTCACCTGTAGAAAGGGAAGAAAAGAAAAAAGACAGAGAGCAACAGAGAAAGAGACCAAGATTCACACACACACACACACACACACACACACACACACACACACAGACAGGGAGACAGAAAGACAGAGAGAATATGAAAGAGAGCATTATACAGAAGCTTGTTATTCAAATCAGCTCCAGATAATGCTTAAAATAGCTGAGAACATCTAAATATTAGGATGTCTTGAATCTAGAATCCCTATATTTTAGAGACTAAAGCAATTGGAAAAAATGTTATTGACTTTTTTTTTTCTTCCATGAATTATTATTTCCAGGGAGGCTTTTACCAAGGTTTGACTGCCATACTGTCATCCCAAGAGATTTGTTGAAAGAAAAATTCTTCTTTTAGGTTTTTTACCCATATTAATGAGGCAAAACTCGGGATAATCAGGGAATTAAATATAGGTTATCATAAGTATTTCACTGTTGTAACACATTGACTGGCTGATCACTAAAGTTGAATAATGGCTTTAAGGTGAAGAGTGCTTTTATAGTTAACATTAAGAGAATTCACATAGCCTACCTAAGCAAAAGTGGTTAGAATTTTGCATCTCATCTGATGCTCTAGGTAGCAAGGATGTGAAAATTTGCAAGTAGGAGTAAATAACAAAGAGCAAGTAATACAAAAAGCTGCAGATTTGGTCTGTCCTTCCTCACTGGAGCCTCTCCCAACATTGACTAATAAACATGACTGGGAACAATGGGATATGGAGTCACCAAATTTTCTACGATTCTCTCCAAATTGCTATGAGCTTCCAGACTCTTGTTCACCAAGCCCATAGAGGCACAAGGTTAGCACTCAGTACAACTCATTTAAGTCATCCTTCTAATGTATTTTTGTTTGGCTTTCCCCTTTCTATAGGACTCAGCTATATGTGGCTAGTTATTTTTTTTACTTTGTTTTGTTTTGTGTTGTTGTTTTTAGTAGCCTATCTCTTCTATTGATGTTATAGTGATTGTAGGGTTGGAACAACTTTGAAAATTATTAAGAATACATAAATTATCAGCATTTTTATATATCACTAACAAAATCCAACAGCAAGAGATATAAAGAGAAAGTCCATTTAAAATAATTGTCGATAGTGTAAAATATTTGGGAATCTATCTGCGAAGGGAAAGTCAGGAACTATATGAACAAAACTACAAAACACTTTCCACACAAATAAAATCAGATGTAAACAATTGGGAAAATATCAAGTGCTCTTGGATAGGTAGAGCAAATATAATAAAGATGATAATACTACCTAAACTAATCTATTTATTTAGTGTTTTACCAATCAAACTCCCAAGAAAATATTTTACTGACCTAGAAAAAATAACAAAAGTTGGAAGAACAAAAGATCAAAAACTTCAAGGGAATTGATGAAAAAAAAACAAAAACAAAAACAACAACAACAACAACAACAACAACAAAAAAAAAACAAATGAAAGTGGCCTAGCTATAGCAGAACTAAGACTATGTTATAAAGCAACAGTCATCAAGACAATTTGGTACTGGCTAAAAAATAGAGCAGTTGATCAATTGAATACGTTAGGTTCACAGAACAAAATAGTCAATGACTACAGTAATCTAATGTTTGACAAACCAAAACACCCCAGCTTTTGGGATAAGAACTCACTATTTGACAAAAACTGCTGGGAAAATTGGAAACTAGTATGTCAGAAACTAGGTATTGACCCGCACATAACAAGATAAGGTTGAAATGAGTTCATGATCTAGACATAAATAATGATATTATAAACAAATTAGAAGAACATAGGATAGTTTATCTCTCAGGTCTGTGGAGGAGGAAGGAATTTGTGACCAAAGAAGAACTAGAGATCATTATGGATCACAAAATGGATAATTTTGATTATATTAAGTTAAAAAGTTTTTGTACAAACAAAACTAATGCAGACAAGATTAGAAGGGAAGCAATGAATTGGAAAAAAAATATTACATTTCAAAGGTTCTGATAAAAGTCTCAGTTCTAAAATATAGTGAGAATTGATTCAACTTCATAAGAATTCAAGCCATTCTCCAATTGATAAATGGTCAAATGATATGAATAAACAATTTGAAGAAATTGAAACTATTTCTAGTTATATGAAAAGGTATTCCAAATCACTATTGATCAGAGAAATGCAAATTAAGACAACTGAGATGCCACTACACACCTGTCAGGTTGACTAAGAAGACAGGAAAAGATGAAGAGTGTTGGAGGGAAGGTGGGAAAACTGGGACACTCATACATTGCTGGTGGAACTGTGAAAGGATCCAACTATTCTGGAGAGCAATTTGAAAATATGAGCAAAAAGTTATTAAACTGCATCTACCCTTTGACCCAGCAGTGTTTCTACTGGGTTTATATGCCAAAGAGATCTTATACGAGGGAAAGGGTCCAACATATGCAAAAATGTTTGTGGCAGCCCTTTTTGTAGTCGCAAGAAATTGAAAACTGAATGGATGACTATCAATTTGAGAATTGCTGAATAAATTATGGTATATGAATGTTATGGAATGTTATTGTTCTATAAGAAATGACCAGCAGGATGATTTCAGAGAAGACTGGAGAGACTTGCATGAACTGATGCTCTGAATGAGCAGAACCAGGAGATCATTATAGATGGCAACAACAAGACTATATGATGGCCAATTCTGATGGACGTGGCTCTCTTAAAAATTGAGATGATTCAAAAAAATTCCAATTGTTCAGTAATGAAAAGAAGCATCTACACCCACCCAGTGGGAACGGAGTGTGGACCACAACATAGCATCTTCATGCTTTCAATTGATGTTTGCTTGTATTTTGTTTTCTTTCTGTTTTTATCTTCTTCATCCAATTTTTCCTGTGCAGTAACATAACTGTATAAATATGAATATATGTATATACATATTGGATTTAACATATATTTTGACATATTTAACATGGATTGGACTATGTGCCATCTAGTGGAGGGGGTGGAGAGAAGGAGGGGATAATTTGGAACAGAAGGCTTTGCAAGGATCAATGTTGAAAAATTACCATGCATATGTTTTTTTTTTAATTTATTTTTTTATTAAAGCTTTTTTTGCATAACATATGTATGGGTAGTTCTTCAACACTGACCATTACGAAGCTTTCCATTACAAATTTCCCCCCCTATTGCCCTCCCCTCCCCTAGATGGCAGGAAGTCTACTACATGTTAATTATATTAAAATATTTGACAAGTCAAATATATGTATACATGTTTCCATACTTATCTTGCTGTGCTAGAACAATCATATCTACATTAACAAAAAAGATCTGATAAAGGAAACCCAATGCAAGAAATCATCAATATAGAGCATGAAAATGATATGTTGTAGTCCATACCTCATGTCCCTCTCTCTGGGTGTATATGGCCTTCTTTACTGAACAACTGGAACTGGTTTGAAGCATTTCATTTTTGAAAAGAGCCATGTCCATCAGAATAGATCATCATATAGTCTTCTTATTGCTGTGTATAATGATCTCCTGGTTCTGTTTGTTTCAATCAGCATCAGTTCATGCAAGTCTCTCCAGGCCTCTTTGAAATTGTCCTGCTGGTCATTTCTTACAGAGCAATAATATTCCATGACATTCA
>JAJPUD010032852.1:0-11681 GCA_023553655.1 Myrmecobius fasciatus
AATATGCCAAAATATTCGCATTAGCACTTTCTAGAGTGAAAAAAAAAAATCAGAAACAAAATAGGTATCCATTAATTAGGGAATGACTTCCCAAATTATGGCTAGTGAATTTAATGGAATATCACACCAAGAAATGGACAGATTTGAGCTAAGCTGGGAAGACTCAAATGAATTGAATTAGAACAGTTTATACGATGACAGTAAAAAGACAACTCTCATCAATGCAATGGTCAGTCATGACTTCAAAAAGCTGATGAAAAACATAGTTCCCAAATCATGGAAGAGATGTGACAAGCCAGGAGTACAGAATGAGACATATATTTCTACAGACATAGTATATGAATTTGTTTTTCTTTATTCTGCTTTCTTCTTACAGATATGGGGTTTTTATTTATTAGGCAGGGAGTTGTGGAAGGAGCGGGAAGGTAGTGATAGTTGTAGCAAGAAAAAAAATGGAGCTTGAGTAAAATATTTTAAAATACACAAAAGATCCACAAGTGTGGAATATTAGATGTCATATTTTTTAGGCATATTGATTGTTTTTTTCCCTTTTTTTCTCTTTTTAAAAGCATTCTTTGTTATAAGGCATGGCTTTCTAGAAGAGAGGGGAGGGATGGGGAGAAATCTAGGTGACATAAAAACAAATATCAATAGAAATCTACTTTTTAAAAAAAAAGGATGGCAGAAAGTAGTTTAGAAGGGCATACAGGAAAGCAGGAGAGAATTGGACTTGCCATATTAAACATAACATGTACATTAAGTGTACAATATAAATTGATAGTGTCACCTACAATCTATTCCTTATTTAAGGAAATTATGTTTTATATTTGTCAAATTCCTATTTTAAAAAAGGAAAGAAATTATATTACACAAAAGAAACAATGAATATGAGGAATTCAAAGAAACAGAGAAAGACATATGTGAACTGAAGTGGAAAAAAAAATAGAATTGAGAACAAAATGTACAGTGTGAAGGAAAACAATCCCAAGATATCAGAATTCATATTAATATAATGAATGACTGGTCTCGATTCTGGGAGGCTGATGTTGAGACATAATTTTCTTTCTCTTGAAAGAGAAGCTATGGACTGTATCAGTGGAATTCTGTATAGCTTATCCCATACAACCAATTTGTGGATTTGTCTTGTTTAACTGTTTTTTGAAAACATTTTCTTGATGCCTTTTGTCCCTTTTACATTTCTCTTCTTTTCCATTGGTAGTTCTCATCCCCATAATAAAACTCTAGTTAAGCATACTTCTTCCACAGTCAATCTTTTTCACAGGGCAGAATTCTATATAGGAGCTAGGATTTGTTGGAAAGTGACAGTGATATAAAAACAAGTATCAATAAAAACAGTCAATTAAAAAATGATAATGCCTAATGGAACAGGCAGCCTAATATTTTAATCATTTGGTATGGAATAAATTATGTTAAAGTGAACACAGGTGCATGTGAAGCTGCAGGTCCAGTTCAGCTCTCAGATAGCCCCCAGCATTTCCTTTTGTATTATACTGATTTTTTTTTTGGGGGGGGAGACACACATCCATTTCCTCTACTGGAGTCCTTCTCATTCCTCTTTGTGCTTCCTTTGGTGCCTCCAATTGTGCTTGGCATATAAAAAAAGCACTTAAATGTTTGTCCAAGTGACAAGGGCCACTACCTCATCCCTGCTTTGGACTGGGTTAACCAGATTGAGAAAAAGCCACAGACAAAGCATATCTGGATTTTATGGAGGCATTTGCCAGAGCTTCCAAGGATGTCAGGGCATACATAGAGACAAATGGGGGCTGAACAAAAGGACCCTCCCCAGATTGAGGAGGTTATTGTCAGCCTGGAGGGGGTACTCTGGTGGAGTTCTTATTCTGCATTTTTGTCAATGACTTGCATTCATTCATATTCATTCATTCAACTAGCACTGATGCATCTTACCATATTCTCAGCTGTAAGAAAATTAACTCAAACCGATCTTTGCTCGAAGGAGTTCATATTCTATAGGGGCCCAAATCTAGAGATGGCATGCTTACCAAATTTCTGGATGACATGAAGCAAGCAGGGATAAATCAGAATTGGGATCCAAAGAGGTTTGAATATGCTCAAATAAAAGGCTGAGCTTAACCAAAAAGTGTAGTAATAGGATGAAATGTCCAATTGTACACCAAGTTTAAAACTGTATTTGAGCAAGTGTAAGATTTAGGAGACCTGACAAAACAGTTAAAGTGAAAAAAAATACTTAAAAAAATTTAAAGCTAAAAATAAATCAATTTTGTGACCTGGATGTCAAAAACAACAAACCCCTCCAACATATTCTTTCTTAATTCCTGTTTTCAAAGAAATATTAGTGTCTAGATAAGATCACAATAGCAAACTGTAGGACTAGGAGCAAGGAAGGGACAGAAGTGGCCAGAAGACTTATTTAGGCTGAATCTGGGGGAAAATTCTTAACAATGTGAAATGAGCTCCGGGGGGTGAGGAGGGGAGGGAGGAGAGAGAATCCTCCAAGTTTGGAAGCAAAGGATGACCACCGGTCTGGTATGTTATTTGCTCAGACAGCCTCTGAGATAGATGCTCTCCAACTGAGATTTCGCTGTGCCTGTGCTAATCAAACTCTTATGGCAAGAAAGAGTAATCCCACAGGTGCATTCACACTTATAAAGCTAGACCTAGGAAGCTTCCCACTTTTTTCTCTCCCATTCTCTTCTTTCATTTTCTTCCTCTCCTCCCTTTCATCTCCGTTCCTTTACACAGTCTCCACATTCATTAAGTCGCCACAGCTGTGGGCCCTCCCTGAAAAAGAAAGGGAAAAGGTAAAGGGGGAGGAAAAGGTGAGGGAGGGAGATTTTGGAAACTGGAAAGCACTGGTGGCCCCTTCTTCTTGGGTTGGGGGCAGGGGGGTGGGTCTCAGCATTTTTGTAAGTCTACAGTGAATAAGGAATGCGGCTCTTTCCGAAGTACTTTTCTGGTTAAATTTTGCCAATGGGGGTGAGGGGAGCTGGGGGGGGGGGAAGGTGAGGGCTTCTTTGTTATGAAAACTGAATCCATCTACTTCTTTTCCTCAATTCAACATTATTTCTTTGGGCACACGGATCTGGGCTTGCTAGGGTTCCACCTGTCTCTTTGGTGCCATCTAGACCTAAACTGACTACTGACAACATCCAAAGGCGAGTAAGGAAGTGATTTCTGAAATCCCAATTGATGAGCTTTGTGAAATCTTCATGGGGTCCTTTCCTGTCGGGTACCCCCTTTTCCTGCCCCACCTCCACCCCCCCGTTAATTTTGTTCAGGATTCCCAAATCCAGCAGTGAGGGAACTTTGGAATTTTCCCCTTATGAAGAAATACAAGCTGCTGATAACTGAGCTGAAGTTGTAATTGACAGAGTGTAGCTGATCACATTCAGGTTGTCGGTTACAAGGTCTTCTCTGAAAAGAGGATCAGAGTAAGGGTTAAATGGAAAAAAGAGGGGAGCCTTGATGGAGGAGAACAGGATCACTCCCATGTTGTCTTGTGAACTGCTGATTAGCACCTTGTTGTATTTTGTAGTAGCAGCATTGAGTAAAATGGCCTGTTTGATGTTCCTTAAGGGGGACAAATGTCTTTTAGCCTAGACCATGAATGATTTTCCAGATCCTGAAAATTAATCTTATTTGAATGATAACAAATAACATAAGATCATCTCCCTTTTTAATGTCCAATCCACCACATGCTCTGAATTCCTGGATCCTGTCTATAATCCTCATTCAAGTCAATTGAACAAGCATCCACTATATGCCAGACACTCTGCTAAGCACAGGAAATACAAAGAAAGGCCCTCTACCATAAAAAGAAGGAAAAGAAAAAGTTCTTGCTCTCGAGGAATTTACAATGGAGGAAATAACATGCAAACATTACACACACATATGTGTGTATACATACATGTGAATATATATACATTTATACAATCTCAGCGAAAAGACACTGGGATTAAGGACTGGAAACACTTTAGCAGAGTTTGAATGTGGAGAATATAATTGAAGGAATGATAATAGTAATAATAATAGCTAACATGTATATGGCCCTTACTGTGTGCCAGACACTGTGCTTAGTGTGTTATCATATTTATGTCACTTATTAAACACTTAATGGGTTATGTAGTGAGTGCTTTATAAATATCTCTTTTGATCTTGATAATGATCTTGGGAAATGGGTCCCATTTTTATTTTTATTTTTCCATTTTACAGGCGAGGAAACTGAGATTGAGTGCCTTGCCCAGGGTCACACAGTAGGTATTTCAAGTAAGATTTTAACTTGTCGTCGTCCTGACTCCAGGTCGGGTCCTCTGGCTACCTGGCCACCCAGGTCCCTCTATGGCATGTCTATAGCAGGTAAGGTCAGATGAAGCAATGGAATGAAAATATTTTCTGAAATGAAAGGTTTTAATAACTTCTAGCTACATATTTATTTCTCTTTTCTCCCTTTACCTATTTTACTTGTAACATTCCAACCATATGAATTAGGGTTAACGGTGGCAACTTTTCTTAAATCCGTGAGCGTTTATTAAATGGTGGCAACTTTTGTTAAATGGGCCAGCGTTTATTAAGTGTCTACTATTCACCTGGCACAGTTCTTAGCTTTGGGGATACAAAGAAAGGTCAAAAGCTTCTGCCCTCAAGGAATTCGCCTTGTAAAGGAGAAAACTTGCCTGGGGTAATGGGATAAACAACCATGCCTATGCAAGATAATTGGGATGGAATTTCAGGGAGAGGAAGTGGGACTGGAAAGGCTTCTAGGAGGTGGGTATTGATTGATCGGAGTCTTGGAGGAAAAGTAATCCACCGATGGGAGACGGTAAAAAAAAAAAAAAAAGACCCCGAATTGTTGCGTATGTGTGCAAAGGAGTAAAATAGAAGGGATCTGGGAAGTTAGGAAGGGACTCATGGTGAAATGGTTTTCCTCGATCCGAGAACTGTGATTTATCAATTAGCGGTCTTTGAAAACCGGAGCCCCGTCAATTCTGCTTGTGGGAACACAGATTTCGAAGTGGAACGGCCCTTAGAGATCATCTGTTGTTCCAGAGACTTCTCTGAGAAAGCCGAGGAGAAATGACCTCTGCCTTCTTAGTAACTGGCAGGTGGGATTCGAACCCAAGTCTCCCGACTCCCGAGCTAAAAAGATCGTGGCGAGTCCTACGCGGGTGCTTCGGCTCCCTTTCTGCCTCTCCGTCACCGAGCGCTTCGAGCTTATTCCGAAGAGGCAGGAAGGTGCCATTTCAAAGGACACTGTGTGCACTATAAAACCATGCGAGTAATTGGGAATCATTGCCCGGGATCTCACCGGAGGTCCCAAGGAGCGAGATCTCGAGGCTCGAGAGCGGCCCCAGTGTCAGGTGTCCGCCAGGGAGGGGGCTGGGCTGGCGATGCGCCACCCCCATCTCAGTAAGGTGGTTGGGCTCTGTAGGCGCGAGAGAGAAAGAGAGAGAGGGAGAGGTCTGCGGTGGGGGTCGGTCGGCCATTTGGTTGCGCCCCTACTCCCCCCCCTCCCGCCCCCCCCCCCTCCGAGCAGCTGCGTCTTTGCCGAGCTGGGCGGAGCCGTCTCTCAACCACCAGTGGCTGCGCTGGATGTAGAAGCTCTTGCTGGAATTCATCTGCTGCTGGATGCTAGGTTCAGCGACTGAGCTCCTCAGAAGCTAGACGCATCTTGGGCTGCGGCGCATTGGCTTCTGGATCCCGGACCGGAACCCATCTGCTCGCACCTGCAGCAAGCCTCCAGCAGCCCCGGGCGTTCGCTCAGCTGTTCTACCCCGGTCTTCTTTGGTTGTAAGTACAGACCCGAGCGGAGCCATGGAGAAACTCCTCCAGATGGTGGAAGGCATGCATATAGAGGAGATGCCTCCCAACCAGAAGCTCCAGCCCGAGCCCTCCCGCGCCCAGAAGCGGCCCCTCTCTCCGCAGGCCGGCCTGAGCGCTCCCAAAAGGAAAGTTGTCCCTAGGTCGGAGAAGCAGCCCGAGACCGGGTCAGGTAGTGAGGAGAGTAAGAAAGAGGAGGAAAAGAAAGATAATGCAGGCACCGGAGCGGAGCGGGCAACCTCGCAAGCTCAGTCTATCAGATGGCCCGTAGAGAGCAAAAATAAATTTGTGCACATTAGTTTGGGTGACCAAGAGGAGGGGGCTGAGATTTCTCAAACGGGATTAGGTATAAGCAAGCCCAAGCCCAAACCCAAGCCCAAGCCGGCGGCGTCTGAGGCGTTAGCAGATCCTGGGGCTAGCGCTACAAGTATCTCTTCTGCTCAGAGTGCCGAAACCAAATGTGTTTCTACAGAGAGCATGCGTAAAGTAACTGATGTAGTTTCGGAGAGCGGGGATGCTGACACCGATCGCGTGTCGGCCGAGGGATCCGACAAAGGGTCCGCTTCTGTAGAGGGCGAGCCGGTGGTGACCGAAGCGGTAGGAGAGAGCGTGGAGCCCGATGCCGGGGCGGGTTCCACCGAGAGCGAGCTGGCGGGAAAGGGCGTGCTGTCAGAGAGCGTGGCTCCTGGCGCGGATAGCTCCGCTTCTAAGCGGCCCGACTCAGAATCGGCTCCGACTGAGGACGAGGCTCCCGTAACGAGTCTCCGCAGTCCCGTAACAAGTCCTCCGACTGAGGACCGCGCGTCTCCGGACACAAAAACCCTGTCCTCTGAGCTTTCGGAAACTAGCGTTTCCTCAGACGACAAGGCTGTGCCGGCCAAAGTGTTATCAGAAAAGGTCCTCCCTCCCGTGAGTGTCTTGTCTTCCCCCTGTCCCGAAACTGTTCGTCCTTCCCCCGAAGGAGAGGCTGTGGTACCTGACGTGTTGTCAGAGAAAGGGTCCGCAGCCCCTGCTGTTTTGTCTGATGAGTGTTCGGAAACTAGAAGCGTTTCCCCCGAGGGGAAGCCTCTAGTAGCCGAAATGTCCGAGGCGGCGGCCTCGTCCCCTGGTGTCTCGTCCGCCCCGTGTAGTGAAACTAAGTGTCTTATTTCCTCCAAAGGCAAATCTGTGGTGACAGAAATGTCATCAGAGACAGTCCCTCCCGTCCCCAGCACCTCATCTATTGAGGTTTCCGAGGTTAGATGTCCTTCCCCTGGGAGCAAGCCAGTAGTAAGTGGCTTGCTCTCGGAGGCAGTATCTCCGACCTCGAGTATTTTGGCCTCAGAGGATTCGGAGACCAGATGTATCACCCCTGAGAGCAAGTTGCCCTTGGTGGGCGCAGTGCTCTCAGAGGCCGTGTCTCCGACCTCCAGCATCTTGGCTTCTGAGGATTCAGAGACAAGGTGTACTTCTCCTGAGAGCAAGCCTATAGTAGTAGGTGGAAAGCTCTCAGAGACCTGCCCTACCGCCCAAGTTGTTGTGACTGCTGAATGTTCTGAGGCTAGAGGCACTCCCGCCGAGAGCAAGCCTCTAGTAGGCGAAGCGCTCTCGGAGACCGTGGCTCTGGCCCCAGAGGTCCCGGCCGAGAAACGTGCTGAGGAGACCGGATGTGTCCCTCTGGAAGGGAAACCTGTTGTAAGTGCCTCGAGCTCCAAGCCAGGATCGCCAAAACTAATTGTGACATCTACTGAATGTCCTGAGGCTAGACGCCTTTCTCCCGAGACCAAGCCAGTAGTAACTGGAGTGGTCTCAGAGACGGGGTCTCTAGTCCCAGATGCTTCATCTGCCTCATCTGCTGAATGTCCCAAGACAGAATGTGACTCTCCTGACATCAAACCCATAATAGTCAGAATCATCCCTGATAGATTATCCCCCCCCATTAGTATCTCCTCTACTGAGTATTCTGATACTGGATATACTTCCCCAGAGAGGAAACCTGTAGTAGGTGAAATCCTCTCTGGGAGACTATCTCCACCTATCAGTATCTCTTCCACCGAGTATTCCGAAGCTAGCTGCGCCTCTCCGGAGCGCAAGCCAGTAGTAACTGGCTTGTTGCCACAGATACTCTCTCCAGCTATAAGTATCTCCTCCTGCGAGGGTTCGGAAGCCAGCTATTTTTGCTCAGACAGAAAGCCGGTAATAAGTGGTGTTTTTTCAGAGCGACTTTCCCCGGACATCACCCACTCATTTTCAGAGTGTTCGGAGGACACTTCCCCAGAGAGGAAGCCTGTTGTAACCGGGCTCTTCCCTGGCAGAGTGTCTCCAACCACCATCGTCTTGTCCTCTGAGTGTTCAGAGACTAGCTGTGCTTCCCCTGAGAGGAAGCCGGTAGTACCTGGACTGTTCTCAGGGAGACTCTCACCCACCACCATTGTCTTGTCTTCCGAATGTTCTGAGAATAGCACTTTCTTTCCAGAAAGCAAACCTAGAGTAACAGAAAGATTTTCAGAAAGATTTTCCCCAGATGCGAGTAGCTTTTCTTCAGAAAGTTCGGAAAATGGCTGTGCCTCCCCAGAGAGGAAGCCTGTAATAACAGGACTCTTCTCGGGGAGGCTCTCCCCTCCCATCAGCATTTCATCTACCGAATACTCTGACCCTGGAGGGGCTTCCCCTGAAAGGAAGCCGATAGTAGGTGGACTTTTCCCAAGAAGGTCATCTTCACCCATAAGCATTTCATCAACCGAATATTCTGACATGGGAGGGGCTTCCCCTGAAAGGAAGCCGGTGATCAGCGAACTGTTAGAACGCATGCGTCAAACTTCAAATGTCCTGTCTTCTGTGTGTTCGGATGGTAGGTATGCCTCTCCAGAAAGTAAACCTTTAGGAAGGGGCATATTCTCAGAGACCCTGTTGTCAGCCACCGGTATCCTGGCCTCTGAAGGCTCGGAGTCCAGATGTACTTCTCCTGAGAACAAGCCCACAGCAAGTGGGATCTTCTCAGAGACAGGGTCTCCTGCCCCAGATGTTTTGTCTAGTGAATGTGGTTTAGATACTCGAGTTGGGTCTCCGGAAAACAAACCCATGGCCAGTGGGATGTTTTCAGAGCCACTCTTCTCTGCTACCAGCATTTTGGCCTCTGAGGGCCCGGAGTCTAGGTGCACTTCGCCAGAGAACAAGCCCACGGGAAGTGGGATGTTCTCAGAGACACTTTTTTCAGCCCCGAGCATCCTGGCCCCTGAGGGTTCAGAGACTCGTTGCCCCTCCCCAGAGAACAAGCCAGGAGTTCCTGGCATGTTCTCAGAGACTCTATCTCCACCTCCCAACATTTTCTCCTCTGAAAGTTCCAACACCAGATGTGTAACCCCGGAGAGCAAGCCAGTAGTAACTGGCTTGTTCTCCGAGACAACATCCCCACCTCCCAACATCTTTTCCTCTGAAAGTTCTGACACCAGATGCATATCCCCTGAGATCAAGCCGGTAGTAACTGGCTTGTTCTCCCAGAGACCATCATCACCTATTAGTATCTCATCTACTGAATATTCGGAGACGGGAGCTTCTCCCGAGAGGAAACCAGTAGTAGTTGAAAGATCTTCAAACAGGCCATCTTCACCCATCAGTATTTCATCCACAGAATACTCGGACACTGAATGTGCTTCCCCTGAAAGGAAGCCTGTAGTTGCTGAACTGTTTCCAGGTAGATTGTTTTCATCATCAAATGTCCCATCTTTATGTTCTAAATCACAACTTGCTTCAACAGAAAGCAAGTCTTCAGTAACTGACCTTTTGTCAGAAAACATATCACTTCCATCTTCAAGTTTCTTTACCACTCAATGTTCTGATACAAGATCTTCCTCTCCTGAAAGCAAACCTGACGTAGCCAGACTGTCAGAGAGCCTGTCTCCTAGCACAAGCCTCTTGCCTTCTCAGTATTTTGAAACCACATCTGATTCTACAGAAAGCAAAGCTGCAGAGACTGGAGGACTGACTCCATCCTCAAGTCTCTTTTCTTCTCAGAGTTCTGAGACAAGATTTGCTTCTTCTGAGAGGCTTCCTGCTGTAACCAGACTATTATCAGAGCTTGTGGATCCTACCACGCTTATCCTGGCTCCTCAGTGTTCTGGCCTAAGATTTGCTTCCACACAGAACAATCCTGAAGTATCCAGACTGTCTCCAGAAAGACTGATTCCTGCAGCAAGTTTTGTGTACCCTCCATCTTCTGAGACAAGAGCTGCATCTGCAGAGAACAATCCGGAAACCTCTGGAGTGTTCTCGGAACGACTGTCACCTATAACAGGTACGGCGTCCTCTCTATGTTTTGAGATGATACTTGCTTCCACAGGGAGCGAGCCGGTAGTATCCAGAATGTTCTTAGAGAGTGTGTCTCCTGCCACAGGTTTCATGTACCCTCCACGTCCCCCTTCATCTGAAAGTGGTGCTGCTGTACCTGACGTGTTTTCCGAAAGATTATCTCCCACAACAGGTATTGTGTCTCTCTGTGTTTTGTGACAAAATTTGCTTCCACAGGGAGGAATTCTGTAGTATCCAGAGTGTTCTCAGAGAGCGTCTCTCCTGACTCATGTATTATGTCTTTTCTAGTCCTGTGATAACATTTGCTTCCACAGGGAGTGATCCTGCAGTAACTAGAGTATTCTCAGAAAGCATATCTCCTTCCACAGGCATCACCTTCCCTCCATGTCCAGAGATAGAAGCTGCTCCAACAAGAAGTGGTCCTGCAGGAATGGGAGTCTTCCGAGAGAGACTGTCTCCCACAACAGGTATTGTGTTTTCTCTGTGTATCGAGACAATATTTGCAAAGTAAGCCTGTAGTATGTAGGATGTTCTCAGGGAGGGGGTCTCTTGACACAGGTATCTCATTTCCTTCATGTTCAGAGACAAGAACTGTTGAAGAAAGCAATCCTGCAGGAACGGGAGTCTTCATGGAAAGGTTATCTCCCACAACAGGTATTGTCTTCTTTATGTTCTGTGATATTTGCTTCCACAGAGAGCAAGCCTGTATTTAGAATGTTTTCAGAGAGCCTGTCTCCTTCCACAGGTATCACAAGCCCTCCACGTCCAGAGACAGAAGCTGCTTCGAGAGATAACGATCCTCCAGAAATAGGAGTGCTGATGAAGAGATTATCTCCTATAGAAGGTATTGTGTTTTCTCTGTTTTGTGATATTTGCTTCCACAGAGACCAAACCTGTAGTATCCAGAATATTCTCAGAAAGCCTGTCTCCTGCCACAGGTATCACGTTCCTTCCACGTCCAGAGACAGAAGCTGCTTCAAGAGATAGCAATCCTCCAAAAACAGAAGTGCTGATGAGATTATCTCCTATAGAAGGTACCTTGTTTTCTCAGTTCTGTGATAATATTTGCTTCCACAAGGAGGAAGCCTATAATGTACAGAATGTTCTCAGAGAGCCTGTCTCCTTCTACAGGTATCACAGGCTCTCCACGTCCAGCTGCCTCAAGAGATAGCGATCCTCCAGAAATAGGAGTGCTGATGAAGAGACTATCACCTATAGAAGGTATGGTGTTTTTCTCTGTTTTGTGATAATATTTGCTTTCATAGAGACCAAGCCTGTAGTATCCAGAATATTCTCAGAAAGCGTGTCTCCTTCCACAGGTATCACAAGCCCTCCACATCCAGACACAGAAGCTGCTTCAAGAGATAGCCATCTTCCAGAAATAGGAGTGCTGATGAAGAGACTATCACCTATAGAAGGTATGGTGTTTTCTCTGTTCTATGATAATATTTGCTTTCACAGAGACCAAGCCGGTAGTATCCAGAATATTCTCAGAAAGCATGTCTCCTGCCACAGGTATCACAGGTTCTCCATGTCCAGAGACAGAAGCTGCTTTGAGAGAGAGCAATCCTCCA
>JAJPUD010032853.1:0-11680 GCA_023553655.1 Myrmecobius fasciatus
CATCTATATCTCTTTATCCACTCCATCTATCCATGTCTCCATCTATCCTGTCTGACATCTACCTGTCTCCCTGATCTATGCGTCTATCCCAGCCATTCTCTCTATCGGTCTATCTTTCTGCATCCATGTACCTATCCACTGTTATCTGTCTATGTATCATCTATCTATATTGTTTATCTGCCTATCTCTATCAATTGATCCTGTCCGTCTGTCTCTACCTCTATCAATCTTCCTAATTCTCTCTCTAACTAGTTATCTATCCCATTTATCCATTCTGTCTCTCCATCTGTCCCTCTCTCGCCCCATCCATTTACCTACCCCACTACCTCTCTATAACTGTATTTCTATCTCTCAATCTATATAACTGTCTGTTCGTTTGTCTATCCAGTCTATCTATCCTGTGTGTCTCTCTGTCTATTCATCCCTCTATTCAACTGTTCCACCACTCTATCTCTCTATTCAGTCTGCCCCTCTGTTCATTTGTCTATCATCTTTCTATCCAAAGTTCTGCTTATTTATCTTCCTTTCTTTTTAGCTATCTATCCATCTTTATATCTGCCCCTCTCTCCCTCTCTGTAGATACATATATACATAGGTATGTATGCATATATTTCTCTATCTTTCTCCCTCTCTCTATCATCTATTTGTCTATCCCTCTATCCTATCCTTCTGTTCATCTATCCTGTCTCTCTCTCTACCCAACTATCTATCTACCTGTCTGTCCTCCATCTATCATCTATCTATATTATCTGCTAACTCCTTTTTCTATCTCTGTCTATCCACCTCTCTCTCTCCTGTCTCTTCATCCATCTATTCATCTATCCTCTGTCTGTTCCTCTCTATAATTACACTTCTCTCTCTTACTCTCCAGTCTGTCCCTCTGTTCATTTATTTATCTCTGCCTCTATCTATAACCATATGTCTATCCCTCTCTCCATTCTGCCTCTATCTAGCATCATCTTTATCCCTGTCTGATATCTACCCGTCTCTCTTTCTAGGTATCTATCAATCTCATTTATCCATCTATTTAACTATATGCTTATCTATCTCTATCCATCGTGTCTTTCTATCCTATCTCTCAATACTTCTACTTATCCCACTCTCTCTATCCAGTCTGTCCCTCTCTTTATCCATTCATCTCTCATCTATTTATCCTCTCTGTCCATCCCTTTTGTCTGCCTAACTATATGTATATCTCTTTCCGCCTCTCTCTCTACTTTCTCCATGACTTATCATTTATCTGCCTGTTTCCCTCTATTCATCCATCTATGTTGTCTGCCTGTCTCTAACAATCTCTATCTGTCTGTCCTTCTCTCTAATTATGTCTATCCCTCTGAGTTCAGTCCCTCTATGCATCTTGTGTACCTATGTCTATCATCTATCATTATCTATCTCTGTACCTCTCTCTCATCTATTCTATGCCTCTATTCATCTATCTACATTGTATGCCTATCTCTCTCTCTGTTGCCCTATCTATTCATCCTTCTATCTGCCTATCTGTCCCCATCTGTCTCTCAATCCCATCTATCTATCCATCTATTTTCTATTTCTATCTCTCTCTATTCATCTATCTATAAGGTCACTCTATCAGCCTCTCTCTCTATAACTATGTCTTTTATCTTTATCCATCTATCTTTCTGTCTTTATCTACCCTGCCTATCTAACTATGTCTATCTCCTTGTATTCATCTAGCTAACCCAATATGTCTGTCTCTCTCTATCCCTCTGTTCATTTGTGTAATTTATCTATCCATCCATTTGCCTGTCTCTATCAAACTACATGTCTATCTCTCCATCTCTCCATCTTTCTGCATATTATCTATCTATCTGCTTATCTCCCTATCTATCCCTTGCTTTCCAGTTTATCTAACTATATGTGCATCTCTTATTCACCTATCTCCCCCCCTCTCTTCATCCATCTATCCCTTCCTAGCATCTATTCATCTGTCCTCTCTCTTTGATCTATTCAGTCTGTCCCTCTGTTCATTTATCTGTCTGCCTCTCTATCCTGTCTATCCATTTCTCTCATTATCTTGTTCTCAGATTTATCTATTCACCCATCTGTCTCTCTCTCTGTCTAAATATTTATCTATCCCATTTATCCATCCTGCTATGTTTTATTTTCTGTCATTTATCTATTCATCTATCTCTGTCTGCCTGTCAACCCATCTACCTATTTGTCTGTCTATATCTATCCAAGTATAAGTTCCTGTCTCTCTATCATCTCTTTATTTCTCTATTCTATCCATCCATCCCTCTCTCTCTCTCATCTATTCAGTTTGTCCCTCTGTTCATTTATTTATCTTTTCTCTCTCTACCTGCCTCTCTATCCAGTCGTTCCCCTCTTTAGATATAGATGTAGATAGACTTATCTCTATATATCTATATCATCTATTCACTTCTCTGTCCTCTCTCTTGTCTGTCATCTAGATCTCTTTATTTCTATTCACCTATCCTGTCTGGCTGGCTTCTCTATAACTATGTTTATCCCTCTCACTCTTGCCTATCAATATAGCTCTCTATCCACCCTATTTATCCCTCAGTCCATCTATTCATCCCATCTGTTTCTCCATCTCTCTCTATCCTGTCTGTACCTCTGTATGTCTCTCTCTCTCAATCCATCTATCCATTGTGTCCCTGTGTTCATTTATTATCTCTGCTTGTGTCGATAACTATGTCTGTCTGCCTGTCTATCCTGTTTGATATCTACCTGTCTCTTGTCTATCTATTCTGTTCGTCTATCTGCCTGTGTCTGTTTAGTCATCTCTATCCAATTTATCCATCCTGTTTATCTATACCTCTTGATAACTATATAACTCTCCATCCACCCTGTCTAAACTATCTGTCTCTCCCGCCATCTACCTATTATCTATTGATACTGTCTAGTAAACTACATGTCTATCTCTTTGCATCTCTCTATCCATCTCTACTGTCTGTCCTTCTGTTCATTTCTATTTATCTCTGCTTCTCTATCTATATCTATCTCTTTCGATCTACCCTGTCTTTGTATCATCTATGCGTCTATATTGTCTGCCTATCTGCTCATCTTTTCCTCCTTCTATCTTCAAACTGTCCCTGTCTATTTTGTCTCTCTGCCTCTCTAGCTATCTATCCCATTTATGCATCCATCTAACTATATACCTATCCATCTACCTAGTCTGTCCCTCTTGTCTATGTCTCTCCATCTATCTGCCCCTTTCTTTCTCTACTCTCTTTCTCTCTCATCTATTCAGTCTGTCCTTCTGCTCATTTCTCTCTCTATCCTATCATCTGTCTATCCCTCTATTCAATCTATCTATACTCTTTATCTGCAACTATGTCTATCCATTTACTCATCTGGCTATCTAATTATATGTTCCTGTCTGTCTCTCTCTTATCTCTTATCATCTGTATCTCTTTTATCTCTGTCTACCCTGTCTATTTAACTGTATGTTCCTCTCTTCAACTATATTTCTATCTTTCTCTATCAGTCTAACATCGCTCTATCCATTCTATCTCTCTGTCCCTTAGGCCATGTACCTTTCACACTCTTTCCTATGATCATCTATCTTTATGCCTCTCTATCCCATCTATCCATCAACCTATTCAGTCTGTCCCTCTCTTCATTTGTCTATCATCTATCTATATCTCTCTGCCTGTCTGTCTCTCCATCTCTATATCCATCCCTCTATTAATCTATTCTGTCTGTCCCTCTCTCTAACTCTATTTCTATCTCTCTCTCGCATCTATTCATTTGTCTAGTATCCATCTATCCATCCATTTGTCTGTCTCTCTATCCTGTCTGTCAATCATCTATTCTGCCTACTCATCTCTGTCATTTTCTATTTATATAGCTCTCTATAACTATATGTCTGCCTGCCTCTCTCTCCTGTCTCTATCTGCTGATCTCCCAATCCATCCAGTCTATTATCTACATTTCTATCTCTATTCATGTCTCCATCTATCCTTTCAGCTTTTCATCTATCCCTCTGTTCATTTGGGTACTTATCCATTTATCTATATTGTATGCCCATCTCTCTCGCCATCCTGTCTGTCATCTATCTAGTCTCACTATATCTCTCTATATGTCTCTGTGTATCATCTCTTCATTTGTCTCTCTATCCTGTCTATCTGCCTATCTATCTTCAGCTATATCCAACTATATGTCCCTGTCTATCCATTTCTCTATCCATTCTGTCTCTGTAATCTGTCCAGTCTGACTGTACTTCTATATTTCTACGTCTAGTATCTATTCATTTGTCTCTCCTGTCCATGTACCCGTCCCACTGTTTATCTATATGTATCCAGTCTATGATCTATGCATCTATCTACCTTATCCAGTCTATCCCCCCATTCATCTATATTGTCTATCTCCCTCTATCTCTCTATTCAATCTATCCACCTCTTTGCCTATCCCTCTTTATCATTACCCATCTATATCCACCTCTCTATCCCTATCTCTATCTGTCTCTCTCTAGGTATCTATCCATCCATCTATTCTGTCTGCTCCTCTTGCTGTATTTCTGTCTCCCTCCTATCATCTATCTATATTGTCTATCTCCTCTCTGTCTATTCATCCCTCTTATTATCTCTCTAGCCAGTTTCCATCTCCCTCTCTTTCTAGCCTCTCTATCCAATCTATCCTGTCTTGCTGTCCCTCTCTAAAACTATATTTCTGTCTCTCTCTTATCCATCTATTGCACTGTTCTTTTATCTATTCTTATCTGCCTATCTCTTGTTTGGCCCTATCTATGTATCCCTCTATTTATCTATTTGTCTCTGTCTCTCTGCTTATCCAGCCATCTGTCTGTCCCTTCCATCCTGTCCCTTTAGCTAGCTATCTTCTATCTTTTTTGTCTGTCTCTATCCAGTCTTTTTCTCTGTTCATTTGTCTGTCATCTTTCTTTCCATCCCTCTAGTCATCTATCTGTCTGTATCTATTCACCTATCCTGTCTCTGTCTCTCTGTTTTTCCTCTCCATCTGCCTCTCTCTCTAGCTATCCCTCTTTCTATCATTGGCCATCTATCCAACTGTATGTCTCTTTCTCTCTCCTGTCTCTTCATCCCTCTATTCATCTATCCTGTCTGTCCCTCTCTATAACTCTATTTCTCTATATCTATTTAGCTCTCTATCCATCTATCCCTGTTGTATATGTCTACATTTCTCTCTCTATTCTGTCTCTAGTATCTATTCCTTTGTCTATCCCTCTTCTCTATATCATCTGTTTATCTCTATCTACCCTACCTATCCATCTCTGTCTATCCTGTCTGTCTGTCCCTCTTGTTCATTTATCTATCTCTGTCTCTCTGCCTATCTCTGTCTATCCCTGTCATCTTTTTCTCTCTCTGTCCAGTCTGTCCCTCTATTCATTTGCCTATCTAGTATCCATCTTTTCCTCCTTCTATCTATCCACCTCTATGTCCCTGTCTATCTATTCTGTCCCTCTGTCTCTCTTGTCTATTTATCTGTCTCTGTCTGCTTGTCACCATCTAGATAACTCTCTGTCCATCTCTCTATCTTTCCATTCTGTCTCTCTGTTCTTTCTTTCTCTATCCACTTTGTAACATTTATCTATCCTGTCTATCATCTATTTATCCTTTATTTTTTGCTGCCTATCCCCTTTGTCTGCCTAACTATATGTCTATCTCTATCCGTCTAGTTCTCTGTCTCTGTCTGTCTTGATTTGCCTGTCTCTCTTATCTATTCAGTCTGTCCCTATTTATTTCTCTCTCTATTTATCATTGCTTCTCTATCCTATCATATATCTATCCATCCATCTGCCTATCTTGGATCTATGCATCTATCTATATTCTCTCTCTCCCTCATTCATCCATCTATCCTGTCGAACTATATGTCTGTCTCTATCCACCTATCTCTCTGTCTATCCATTCATCTATTAATCCATTCTGTTGTCCCTCTTTATGAATATATTTCTCTCTTGACTGTCTCTATCCTGTCTATCCAATTTCTATCCATTCCTCTATTAATCTATTCTGTCTTTCCCTCTCTATAACTATATTTCTATCTCTCTATTCTGTATGTCCCTCTGTTCATCTCTCTCTCTCTCCTGACTCTCCATGCATTCATTTGTCTGACTCTTTGTTCATTTGTCTATCTTCATCCATCTATCCCCTTCTCTAGCTATCTATTCAGTTTCTCTGTCCCTCTCTCAGTCAGTCTATATTATCTATCTGCCAGTCTCTGTCTCTCTATTCATCTATCTGCCTATCTCTCTGGTCTGACATCTGCCTGTCTATCCATCTCTCATATATATAAGTGTGTGTGTGTGTGTGTGTATGTATGTATATATATATATATATATGTATGTATATATATATGCAGGCTTTCCCTCATCAATCTATATTGTCTATCTCTGTCTCTATCCAGTCTATCCCTCTCTCATTATTTATCTCTCTCTCTCCTATATTTCTATCTCTCTCCACCCTATTTATCTATCTATCTATCCATCCATACTGTCTTCCTACCTCTCTCATCTATCTCCCCCTCATCCAGTCTGACTCTGTCATCAATCTCTGTATCATCCATCTATATTGTCTCTGCCTCCCTCTCTAGAGCTATCTATCTATCCCATTTATTCACCATCCCTGTTCATTTATGTCTGCCTGTCACTATCTATCCAACTATATGTCCCTGTCTATCTCTCTTGTCTATCATCTATTCATTTCCCTACCTATTCTATCCATCCCTCCTCTATCTCTCTCTGTCTATCCCTCTATCATCTATTCAATTTGTCCCTCTCTTCATCTATCTTCCTAGTTCTCTATATTCCTGTCTGTCCCTCTGTTCATTTACCTTTCTCTGCCTGTATCATCTATCCATCCTTCTATCATCTATTCATTTGTCTATCTGCCTGTCTGTGTCTATCCATTTCTCTCTAGCTATCCCAGTTATCCATTCTGCCTGTCTCTCTATCCCTCTCTGTAACTATATAACCCTCTATCCACCCCTCATCTATTCATCCTGTCTATCTTTCTATCATCTACTCATCTATAGTGTCTATCTAGGATCCAACTTTTCCTCCTATCTCTATGTCCCTGTCTACTTTCTCTGTCTATCCACTCATCCATCCTCTATTTATCCCTCTATTCATCTATTATTGTCTGTCTAGCCCTCTCTACCCATCTCTTAATCCATCTATCCATCCTATGTCAATTTTCTATCATCTATCCATTCATCCATTTTCTCTGCCTGTCCAGCTATATATATATATATATATATATATAAAATCAATCATCTGTTCATCTGTCTATCCCTCTATTCATCTCTCTCTGTCTTTTGTCTGTCTCTATCTATCCAGTCTGACATCTGCCTGCCTCTCTGATCTGTGTATCTCTCTACCTCTCCACACACTCTCACTCTCTCTCTATCCTGTCTGTCTCTTTGTAGGGAAGAAGCTTCCCCTGATATGAAAGCTGAAATGACTGACTAAAAGTTGAATTGAGACTATAGACTAAGTTAGACACTTACCCAACGACTCACTCGTTGAGCTCCCTAAGGTCCCCCAAAGGCAGGTGCTAGCTTTGGAACTGAAGGCTGTGCAGGTTTCCGTTAATGCCTAGGCCACCAGCTCTGTGGATCCTAAGCAGCTTAGTAGTGGAGATAAGAAGACCTGACTGCAAATCCAACCTGGGACCCTCCCTAGCTGTGGCTAGACCCTGGCCAAGTCACTTCCCCTGTGTTTACGTGAGTTTCTTCATGTCTAATATGAGGATTAATGCAGCACTTACCTTGCATGGTTGTGGTGAAGATCAAGTGGAAAGCGCTTAGCATAGTGCCCGGCCCTCGGGAAGCACTCTGGAAGCGGTCATTTTCGAGCCAGTATCTTAGCCTTGGCTCACAGTTAGTGGCTCACCAAGCATCTCTCGAGAAGGAAGTCGCTGACAAGGGCTTTCATGGCGCAAAAGCAGACACACGGGGGACGTTGGGGGTGATGAACTGTGTGCGGACCCTTGGAGCTGGAGTGCTGCCTGTGTAGAGGGAAGCAAAAGTATCAGAAGGTTAGAGATGAAGGAGTCAGGTCAGAAAGAGCAGAGTTTAGTTTTGATTCTGGGATGTACTAGGGAACCGCTGGGGTTCACTGAGCAGGAGGGGTGATGTGAGGAGACAAAAGAGGCAGGGAGACCAAGTGGAAGGCTCCTGACTTGGCCTAGTCCTAGATGTTGCAAGTCTCAGTCATGGGTGGGGCGATGTTTGGAAGGATAGAGATTAGCAGGGAGTCATTTAGACCTAGGTTTCCTAAACTGTGGTTGTGACCCCATATGGGCTCTCATAACTAAATGGGGGTGTGTGTGTGTGTAAAATTAGGATGTAGTGTCAATAAAAGTTTGATTTGGATATTTTTTTTGTCCCTAGGAACCCAATTTCACATAAACATTTCTTGGGCACAAAGGAGTCCCGAGTGGAATGTTTCCGCAGCTCTGATGTAGACGAGTCCTGTCGTACCTGTTGTAACTTTGCTGAGACAGCCAAAAAGCAATTGATTGGCTGGGGCTGAAGCCCAGCCGAGCGTGACTAAGGTAGAGGCAAGTGGACACTTGAACCCACGGGAGTCGATGAGATCACAAAGTGGGGGAGAGAACACAGGCTGGGCTAGAGCCTTGGGCACACTTGTGGGTAACAAGAAAAGAGCAAATAATCCTTGTGGTACTTGTGAGGCTCAAATGAGGATGTATACAAAGAGCTCGAAAGCACTCAATAAACAGTTGTTAAACACTGTGCTGGGAAGGCTCTGTGGAGAGGAAAAGCAAACAGATAGTTGTTCCCTGAAAGAATCCTCAATTTACTTAGGGAAAACACCATGTTAACAGATGGCAGAAAATTCCATTACATGAGGGCTAGCTATGTGACCCTGGGCAACATACTTAACCTCTGCCTGGGCTGCTTTACTTGTAAAGTACTTAGCACCACGTCTGGCCCAGTGTAGTTGCTCTGTCTAAATGCTTATTTATTCCCTTTCCCATTGGATGAAGCAAAGACCTTATCTTTTACATGAAGAAAATCAAGTTGGGACAAAGTGACTGGGTGAAGTGCTGAGTGGAATTACCAATCAAGCTGGTTTCAGGAGGATGAGAGGTGCCAGGGCCCACTGACCTTTGGCAAGTAAGAATACAGCTTACTTAGACAGATCCCTACATGGATGCCAAACTCTCTTCCTGTGACGTCCTGCCTAGTTCTTCCCCTCTATTCTTTCCCTCAGTCAGGCAGCAAACATTTCTTTAGCATCTAAGGTAAGCAGTGGATGCACAAATGCAAAAGATCAAACAGGCCCTCCTCTCAACCTCCCTCCACGATGCAAATAGAACTTTGGGAAGAAAAGCAAGTCAAAGATGGGAACTGAGTCAGACGTGGACGAGCTAGGCTTTTCTTCTTGCCTGAGCAACCTTTTGCCCTTTCCAGGAAACAAGGCATTTTCCCGAGTAGTTTGAAAACGAGTGCGATTCTAAAGGTGGAGACGCCAAGTATGGTGGGACTCTGATAAGCCCCCCAAAACGAAGCAACGGATGTGGACTGAGGCCCATCTCAAGAGTCCAGTAGCTTTTGTAAAAGCTCAAAGGACTCCCCTTTTGCTCATAGTCACCTCTCTCAGTGGGGAGCAGAGGTGTGATCTGAACCCAAGGCTTCTTTCTTCCAAGCCTAGTCCTCTTTCCATTGTGTCTGTCACACTGCTCCAATAAAATCAAATGAGCATGAACTTCTGTCTCCTGTAAGTTTTTTTTTTCTCTGCATGTTTGTTTCCAAGAGAACAGAACATCATATCATACATGCTACACAAGTCACAAGCGGGGCCCGGGTCCAGGACACGCTATCTTCTTTCGGGACTTCTCACTGGTAGGCAAGAAGAAGTGGGCCTCATTGAAAGGCTTTGGCTGGGGCCCTTGGTGCTGATTTGCCAGTGGATTACCTTGACCGTTGCCAGGTAAGATAACTACCTTGCATTAGCTGAGCTCTGGGGCTAAAGAGGAAGCCCCTGTCCAAGCTTTTGCCCTGTAGAGCCCCAGCCTGGTGTTCTGAGGTTAGACACCCCCCTCCGTTCCCCAGAAGTCCTGTAGAAACCCGGAAAATCCCATCACATTTGGCTGAAGACCCAGCCTGGCTAGCAGTGGAGTGGGAATGCTGGATGTTGGATTTATAAAAGGATAATTAATTTAGGGGTGGGTGTTGAGGGGACGGCAGAAGTGTTGGAGGGTTTTTTTTTTAATGGCCTTGAGACGTGATGAAGCATGTATGATATTAAAAGGCCATGGTTGGAGGGCACTAGTTTCTTGGTGCCCGCCCCCAAACACTTGGGTAGAAAGATGGCTCTGTTTAGAAATGCATCAAAAGCCATCTTCAAAGTACAGTGCGGCCAGAGCCCAGCCAGCCCTACCATTTGGAAAGCTCTTCCCAAAGTCATTAGACTTTAATGAGGGGATTGATGGCTTTACTCGTCCTCCCAGTCACACAAAGCCTTTTAGGACTCAGTACCCCCCCCCCCATATCCATGGGGCTCCCGACTCTGGCCACATTAACCAACTCAGAGCACGGGGGCTGGTGTGTAATAGCAGCCTGTTACCCCCTCTGGTCAGTTAGCAGTCTGTACAGACTCATGGGAGGGAGGAGGAACTAGAAGGAGCCCTAGGCTATCACCCTCACTGTAGAGAGGAGGAAAGAGAGCCCCCCCCTTCTTGAAATAAATCTAAATGCCAGGTTATTTCCTGACTTACTTGCAATTGGAGAAAACAAGGCTGGCAATCGGCTGTTTGGAACATTCTGGGATAGATCGTTTTCCCTGAAGAACTGGGGGATGGCTACGAAGGGTACCTTTTCCCAAGAACCACCCCGGGGCTGGTTTTGGCTCCCTTCAGACTGGTTTACTGCGTGCAAAGCTGGGATCGAGGGGCAATTTCAACCGAGCTCCCTTCAACACTTAGCTCAGACATCATCACCCTTGGGGGGGGGGGCGCGGTCTTAGCCACAAATTGTAATGTGGTATTCATTTTGCATTACTGATCATATTGCTTCTTACACAGGGTGTTGAGCTTTACAGTAAGAACCAAAGTAGGGGGAGGTTTGAGGAAGAAACAATCTGACAAGTTCTAGTCTTCTCTGTCTACTTGAAAAAGCAGCGATGGGCGGCAGCAGCTCCAAGGCAGAAGCAGCCAGATGAGACAGAGATTTATCAGTATAAATGAACATATTAAAACTCAGCTAGAGGCCTGGGCATATGACGTCAAAGGGGCAGAGACAAAGCATTGATGCCCAGAGCTGGTCAAGCCTCAGAGCCAGGGCCTCCTTAGTCCCTGTGGTTTCAGCCCTTCCGGTTGGGGGTGGCGGGAGCTGGGGGGGGGGGGCGGGCATATATCATTTCTATCTAAATTGATTTCTTTCACTTTGTGTTGTTTCCCTGTAAGCTTATTGGAAAGAGCAGCCTGTCATTAGGGAAGCCTCTTGTCTATTTGGTCCCCAGGTTGATTGAATCAGCATGGAACACTCAGATGGCCCTGTCACTAAAAAAAAAAGTGATTTATTTCTCTGCAGTTATCACATGCATCTGGTTTCATTTTCTGGTATTGGCAACAGAAAGTTCTTTATGAATCTGATTATACTTAGTCTAAAAGCCCAGAGAGAATTGTTATGTGACTTGGGGAGGGGGAAGGCAGTGCTAAGCCATAAAAGCTTGGAAAAACATACTGAGCTGCAA
>JAJPUD010032854.1:0-11679 GCA_023553655.1 Myrmecobius fasciatus
GCATAACTTCTCAAGCATTTCAACATTATTAACATGTAGTGGACTTCCTGCCATCTAGGGGAGGGGAGGGGACTGGGGTTAAAATTTGTAATGGAAAGCTTTGTAAAGATCAATGTTGGGAAACTACCCATATACATGTCATACAAATAAAAAGCTTTAAATTAAAAAAAAAGAAAAAAAAAGAAAGAAAAAAGAAAATTCTTTTCATGTATTTGGAAAAATAAATTATCATTAAAATCATTTCAGTAGAAATTTATTTATGTGAAAGGCAATATGCTCTGCACTAAGGAGACAAAGACAACAATGAATTAGCCTTTTCTCCAAAGGAGTTCATGTTCTATTGAATACATATCTGTATTCTAAATACAGATAAGTACCAAATATAATACAGGAGAAAAAGAAAGTAGTTTATGGCTAGGGGTTAACAGAAGTAATGAAATCTGAAACAAAAGACCCACTGTGGTACTAATACTATGCCTTGAAGGAAACTATGAGTTCCAAGAGATTCAGATAAAGATGCATAGCATTCCAGTCATTGAGGACCAACCTGTCCAAAGGCATAACAATGGAAGATCAAGAATATTTGAGTGTGAATGGAATATGGTTAGTGGATTGTGTTGTTAGGGCCTTGTTGAAGCCTTGTTGAGGCGTAGTCTGAAAAAAGTGAGGAAATACCAAGCTGGGTTAGTACAGGGTGAACTAATCAGGTTGATGGATAACAGTATTGAATAAGAATGGGTACAAGCAGGACTTATATTGGTACTTAGAGACTCCATTGTGCATGTACTCAGGGCCTGTTTTCCATTAAACTGAGCCTATGATCATTGACAGTTGCTGAGGACATCAGGGTGTTTGCAGCAATGCATGAGAATACCTTGACCAGTATTCTAGTCCATGCTTTGGTGTGAGCACAAAGATCTGATGAAACCCTCCCCACCTTTAACTTGGCTATATTTCTTTATACCTATAAGTGGCACTGAGGGCTAGAAGGTATAAAAGAGAGTGAGATGAAGAGGCAGAAGAGGAGTTCATGAACATGTAACTGATTGGCAATAAAGCTGTCTTCTCTTTCTTGCTTCTCTGTCTCCTGACTCTTTCTCAAGAACACTGCTGGCCATGTCCAGTAGTACTCTGAAGACCAGTAATGGTAAGACCCCTGGTTGCCCCCAGTGGTAGGATCCGGACATTGTGTTGTTGTTGCTATTCAGTTGTTTCATTTGTGTCTGACTTTTCATGATCCTCTTTGAGATTTTCTTGGCAAACATACTAGAGTGCTTTGCCATTTTCTTCTCCAGCTCATTTTACAGATGAATAAAGTAAGGCAAATAGGGTTAAGTGACTTGCTCAAAGTCACACAGGTAATACCAGAGGCCAGATTTGAAATCAGGTCATCCTGTTTCTGACCCATAGTCCTATCCTTATGCCAAGTAGCTGCCTGTGATACTTTGTGTGGTAGCTAATGTGTAAAAACTTTGGAAAATGGGCTAGTGCAAAATTATAGAAAAACTTAGTCTAGCATTGCTTCTTTTGGAATTTCAATACTCTTAACTTTTTTATGATTTTTTTCTTTTTGTTCCTATGTCTATTCTCCTTTTTAATGTTAAACATAAGGATATATCTCACATTTATGAAAATTCATATCAGTCAATGCCATCTCTAATGTGATGGCAATAGGTCCACATAGTATTAAGCAAAGAATTAATAGCTTGTCAGAGAACTAGTTTTGTCAAAGAGATTTTAAATCTTATTAAGGAAATAATATTAGATCAAAAACTGATGGGAGTGGAGCCCTTATGGCAAGGATAGCGGTGGCAGGATAAAGTTCTCAACTGAGCTCTCCCAACATTCTCCTCAAACAACTTTAAAATAACATCTTAAATCAAATTATGGAGTGGCAGAGCCAACAAAAGTTAGAGTGAGACATTCTTTTTAGCTTAAAACAATATAGAAGATCAGAAACAGAGATTTTTGACATGGAGGTGAAGGGTGGTCTAGTAGGATAAGTGATGATGTCAAAATCAGCAACAGCTTCAGCAACACTCAAATCAGAAATAGCAAGAGGACCTGGTAATTTATCAGAAAGAGATTACAGGATATCCCTGTGCTAACACTGGACCAAGGACCAGAAACTGCTTGGCAACTTCATTACCTACACTCACTTTTCAGACATAGTTCCAGGGCAGAGAGAAGCACTTTTGTTCAAGAGTGGATGGGAGACCTGAAGGACAATTGTTTGGAAACTTTATTTCTAATATTTCCCTCTGAGTAATAATTCAAGGGAAAAGAGGGGCACTTTTGATAAGCCAAAGTTGCAAGTCCTGAGGAACAGTATCATTTCAAAGATAAGAGATAAGGGTTTTTGCAATACCGTATGGTTTCCAATTAGGAAGGGGAAGCCCTAGAAAGAATTATTGATTGCAATCTCAACTTATCAGGGGCCATTTCTGGAGAAGCATTAAAGTATTGACCACAAGAGTCATGACCGCATCTCCCCCCACATAACACCATTTAGGAACTATGGAAAACCTTTAAAATCTCAGAACTAATTCTAAAAACAGCAATGCAAAAAAAAAAAAAAAAAAAAAAGCCTGAAGCTTGAGATAGCATACCTCTAAGTACTTCATGCTAAGAATGGAGTGCAACATCAGCATAAATTTCTGAATCATGCTATAGAGTAGAAACAATAAAAAAGAGGACATGACCATAAAAATCTACTATTGTGATAGGAAAGAAGAAAGTAGAACTTCATGAGAAGACAATGAGGTTATAAGAACTACAAGCAAAGGCAAAAGGAAAAAAACACAATTTGGACACAAGCCAACAATAATTCCTAGAAGAGCTAAAAAAAAAAAAAAAGAAAAAAAAAGATTTTAGTAACCAAATAAGAGTCATAAAAAATAAATAAAAATAAGGAGAGGACAACAATTATGAAAAGGTAATTAACATCTTAGTAAAAGGAGGCACAAAAAACACTGAAATATCTTAAAAACAAAATTAAAAAGGAAGTTCAAACATTTACTGAAGAAAATAATTTCTTAAAATTTAGGATTACAAAATGGAAACTAAGGACTCCATGAGACATCAAAAAACAATAAAACAAAGTCAAAAGAATGAAAAAAATAGAAGAAAATGTGAAATATCTCAGAGGAAAAAAATGTTTTGGAAAATAGATTCAGGAGACATAATTTAAGAATTCTTAAACTACCTGAAATCCATCATAGAAAAAGAACCTAGACGTTGTATTTCAACATTGTAGAACCAGACAATAAAATAAAAATTGAAAGAATCCACCAGTCACTATTGGTAGGAGATCTCAAAATGAAAATTCCCAAGAATATTATAGCCAAATTACAGAGCTCTCATGTCAAAAAGAAAATACTTTATGTAGTCAAGAAAGAGCTATTGACATACCATGAAGTCACAATTAGAATCATGCAAGATTTAGTAGCTAACACATCAAAGGAAGAGAGGACTTAGAATGATATTTGGAAAACAAAAGAGCTGGGGCTATCACCAGGAATAACTACCCAGAAAAATAAATAGGTGCAGTAATCATGATCTCATGCAAAGTAAAAACAAATATAGACCTAATTAAAACAGATAAGCAGGTAAAACTACATATTCCTAAAAGAAACATAGATAATAAAATAATATCAGTACTAAAGGTAAGTGCATCAAATATCAAAGCATCCAAGTTTTTTTTTTTAAATTTTAGATTATATTTTTATAATCTAATTATATTTTTATACTTTATAATATCTCCCTTGATAAAATATCTTTTACTCCAATTATTACCTTTACCTTTTAAAATTTCCCTATTATAGCCTTTCATATTATTACTTAGTTTTATTTGGAGTTTGTTATTTTGAAATAATAACAAAATTGATCTGGAAAAAAAAAAAAGGTCCAAAATATCAAGGGAATCAATGATAAAAAGTATAATGAAAGGTGGCCCAGCAATAAAAGATCTCAATCTATATTACCAGATAGTAATCATCAAAACAATCTGGTATTGAATAAGAAATAGTGATTGATCAACAGAGCAGATTAGGTACACTATATAGACATTAGTAAATGAACATAGTATTCTAATATTTTATAAACCCAAAGATCAAATCTTTGAGGAAAAGAACTTAACATTTGACAGAAATTTCTGGGAAAAGTAGAAAGCTGTTTTATGGAAATATCTTACACTGTTTAAGATAATGTCAAAATGGATAAATCATTTAGACACAGAAGGAGATATCACAAGTAAATTAGAGGATCATGGAGAAATCTATCAAGTAAAAAGTTTAAAAAGAAACATCAGATAGATGTGATTATAGAAAATAATATAATTGTTTTCATTACATGAAATTCAAAGCCTTTGCATAAAAAAACTAAATCAACCAAAATTGGAAAGAATATCAGAGAACTAGCAAAATTTTTTTCTAGCAAGTTTTTTTTTTTTTAACATAAGCCTCTTTCCTCCAATATATGGGGAACCTTTTAAAAAAAAAGACTCTTTCCCTAGTTTATAAATCATTAAAGAATATGAAGAGGCAGTCTTCAGAAGAATAAATCAAAGCTATCTATAATCAAATGAAAAAATATTCTAAATCACTACTCTTAAGAAAACTATAAATTAAAACAATTCTGAGATATTGCCTTACACATTTCAGGTTGTCTAACCAGACAGAAAAAGCAAATGAGAGATTTTGGAAGGAATGTGGAAAAATAGATTACTAATGCACTAGTAAAATTGTGAACTAGTAAAACTATCTTGGAGAACAATTTGGAACTACTTCCAAAGGGCTTTAAAACCATTCATATTTTTTATTGCAACAATTCCCTTATCAGATCTATATCTGAAAGGAATATTTAAAAAGAGGAAAGAATGTATTTGTATAAAATTCTTTACAACAGCTCTTTTTGTGGTGGTAAAGAATTGGAAATTGAAGGAAAGCTCATAAATTAGGTAATGGCTCAATAAGTTATGGTATATAAGTGTAATGGAATATTAACAGAATGGTTTTAGAAAAAACCTGGGAAGCTTATATGAACTCGCGCAAAATGAGCAGAATCAGGAGAACATTGTACACAAATTTTTCTGTAATAGCCATATTTTAAGGATGATCATTGGTGAAAGCCTTAACTACTCACGTCAAGACAATGACTGGAGACAATTTCTTTTATTCTTGCAGAGGCAATTGGGGTTAAGTGACTTGCCCAGGGTCACACACCTAGAAAATGTTAAATGTCTGAAGGCAGATTTGAATTCAGATCCTCCTGACTTCAGGGCTGGTGCTCTATGCACTGTGCATAGAGCTGCCCTAACTAGAGACAATTTCAAAAGATGTATGGTAAGAAATGCTAGCCACCTCCAGACAGATTACTAATGAATTCTGAAGGCAAACTGAAGTAAATTTTTAAAAATTTCTTCATTTCTAGGTTTTTAAATTTTCTCTGTGTTTTCCTTTGTGCTTTGGAAAGTTTTTTGCATGCTTTCTCATATATTATTGAAATCAAATTACTTGTTTTCTCATGTAGAGGGAAAGGACAGGATGGAGGGCAATAATTTTGAGCTGAAATTTTTAAAAAATGCTACAAATTTACATATAATTTGGAAATATTTAAGGAAATAAATAAAATAATTAAAAATATTTCATCATGGAGAGGTAATAAGGACAATTCTAGAGTGCTCCAACTACACCTACTTTTGACCTTCTAAAGAGTAGAATAATCAACAACACAAATGCAAGTAATGTAGGAAATCCTATATCCACCAGATTGCAGTAACTAATGTTTTATTCCTTTATCAGAGAAATTGTACAGATTTAAATTGTTTTCTTTCAAACGAAATATTATTTTCCCCTTCTTTCTCAACAGTTGAAGTATAACTTTCAACAGGTTTTTCATACATACATGCACACACACAAACACACATATTACAAAATCTCATTTTTTATTCATAATATCTGATTCTGAGAGCAATTTTTTATATCAAAAAATGGGATTGAATTAACATAAGCATAGATTTATCCTGAATTACAGATAGCTATCCTCCCCTCTTCTTTCCATTATCTTCCTTGGATGTTGTGTCTGATTTAGATTCTTATTTCTTTAATTCTTTTCTGATGGTTGAAGAGCCAAAAATAATCATTTGATAAAGCCAGTTCTATTTTTTCTAACTAAAATATTATAATATCAATATTATTAATCAAACTTTCACAAGAAAGCATATCAGAAAAGATACCTTAGAAAGCTACAATTAGAGAAACATGATGAACTTCTATTCCTTCCTTCCTTCTTACTTTCTTTCCTTCCTTCCTTTCAAAATTTTCTTTTAGAATTAGATACTTTAAGTATTGTACTTACTTTAAGACTTCACAAAAGCCCTGAATTACCCAACAACTTTGACATTAGAATTTCTTGGCTTGTTTTACTTATTTGCTTTCAAGATCATTTATATCTCTCCATGTAATATCTCTGCTAACTAACCCACATTCACACACACACACACACACATTCTGTTGTGGTTTCAGATGATTGAAAAATATAAACAAAATATACTTTTTCTCTTTTTCTTCAGTCATCAAGATGTAGTTTTTCAACTCCTGTGATTTTACGTTAGAAAGGAAGGAAAGGAAGTTGCGTTATTACAATAGATTATGCAGAAATCTTTTTTTTTTCTTTTTGATTATTTAATCTTACTAAAATTAACCTATTAGTTTCAAACCTAGACTTAAGCTAGACTTATTGGATATACTTATTGGATATACCCACCATATACAATATCATTGTTACAATTTTTTAAGTTTATAGAGAACATTCTTCATAATACCCTTATTTGCTTTTATCACTAACTGCCTGTCCAATTTAGGGCAAACCAAATACTCTCTCTGGATCTTGGCTTTCTTATCTGTAAGATGAGGACATTGGATTAGTTGAATGACAAAAATCAATCAGTAAATGGAAAAGTGATTACTAAATATAAAATACTGTGCTAATAGTAGAATGTGGTCTTTACAGCTCAAGATCTACAATCATGTTATCCTAATTAGCTAGTAGAAGTCTTCTGCATACATTTAAATTATGAGGAAATTGGAAGTCATTGAAGTGACTTGCCTCAGATTTATATTGCTAGTCTAATAAAGATCTTGTTTTTTATGTTTGGAACCCATTTAATCATGTTGAAGAGCCCAGAATTGAACACATCAGAACAATTCATTATCATATGGACTTGACAGAATTTCCATACCCTGACACTTATTTTGACCATGCTCAGTTATTTGAGAATTTATTTTTTATATAAGAACATGCAAGGTGTACATTCAGAGAGATCTAGAAAAAAGGTGCTCATATTACTTCTTGAATTCACACGTGAGGGGGAAAATAACAACTAAAATCATTAACAGTGAAAAAGTGGAAAATTAAAATTAGCGTTCTTATTGAGATAAAAAGGCTTTCTGCCATTGGAACATTGATGCAATTGATTTGATTTCTTCTCAAGTTTTTAAGTGGAATTTATTCATGGTTAAATAAATAGCATATAAAATAATTCACATGCAAATATTAGGGAAGCTCCTTTTCTGCTATTCATAATAATGAATTGCAGTTTGAAAGAATGTACTATCTGGCATCAGACAGACCTAGTCTCTAGATCTTGAGCTGTTATTATTGTACACTGTGACTTTGAGCTATTCACTTCAACTCTGTGTTTCTCAAGTTTCCTAAATCTGTAATATAAAGGGGTGGGACATCGTGATCTGGAATATGTTTGAATACCATCAGCTGTGATGCTGATAAAATTAGAATGGCATATAAAGATTGGTTTTAGGAACTGGGAATGCTTAACATCAAGTAGACAAATGATTATATTGGTGATAATTGGATGATGATAAGAAAGGTGCTGATGACAGTTTTGGTTTATTTGAAAAACACTAGGTTGGACATATAATTCTTGGCTTCAGAGGGAAAAACAAGAGGAAATAGAAGAAATGGAAAATAGATTTAATATAAATAAGCAATCCAAAAGTGGAATGTGAAACCTTGCAGAGAGAAAGAAAATTCCAGGGATTGGGGCAATAGTGTTAACAACTGATTTATCTCAGGAAGCCCTCTTTCTTATCAGATTATTCAGATTTGGGCTGGGTTAGATGGTTTTAGAGTCCTTTCTAATTCTAGGATTCTTTTATCTTTATGGACTCTTCTAGGTTTAATGACCAATAGGTATTGTTGTTAACTCCTACCTGTTTCTTTGTGAATGTTTTTAGGGGTTTTCTTGAAAGAGATACTAAAGGAACTTGCCATTTCTATCTCCAGCTCATTTTATACACCAGGAAACTGAAGAAAATAGGGTTGAATGACTCATGAAGGGTAAATTTTCATATTTAATATGGGAGGTCAAATTTGAATTCCTGAAGATGAGACTTCAGGCCCAGCACTTTACCTACTGGGCCACCTCCTAGTCATAATAAATAGGTATAGAGATTCAGAAAAGAAGTGTCATTTAAATATGCTCATAGTTTCAATCAACTGAAAACAAATGTAGAGATTACTTTCTTGGGAGAGGCCATATATCTACAACATGGAGAAACTATTTTTTAGATTTTTCAGGTTCTATGAATAATTATTATATATCAATCATTTTTCACTTAGAGGGCATACTGACAGCCTTTGAAGCATCCAATTTGAGTGTATTTTCCAAAATATTAGATTTGAGAATTTATAGCCATCTGATTTATCTGGCAACTGTTTCAAATATTCATTCATTCCTCAAAGTTTAGCACTCTCAATTATAGGCCATGTGAGTAATTGGCCTGCAACTTGAGTGTCTTCCAACAACATGCAGCTTGGTAATTATCAGCTATTGTCAGATTTTCTTATCAATAGTTGTGTTTGTCTAAATTTCCTTGGGATTTCCTTAGTCAATCATTTTGACTCTATTTGCTGCCTTCACTTAAAATCTCACTAGTTTTTTTCTTTGTAATGCATCAAGTCACCAGGCAATAAGAACAGATATGGTCATATTTATTTGACTGAGCCACAAGTTGATTTGCCTGATTACTTAAAATTTAAACATGCTTAACTATAGTCTTAGGTATTACTCCTGCCCCAAATAAAAAAAAAAATGTGGAGTAAATAAACTAGATCATGAGAAAGACAATATTCCCATTTGAAATACTCACATATTTTTAAAGTAGATATTGGATAGCTAAACCTAAAAGGAGGATTCTTTAATCTTAATGATCTGATTTCATAAGCTATTCTTTTTTCTTTTTTTAATTTTTATTTTCCCTAGTTGCACGTAGAAACAATTTTTTTTTCTGGTTACACATGTATATATATATATATATATATATTTTAACACAAAAAAAAAAAAAAAAATTATAAATCATACTGGGAGAGAAAAATCTGAACAAAAAGGAAAATCATAACAGAAAAAGAAAAAAGCAAGCATAGCATGTGTTGATTAATATTTAGTCTCCATAGTTCTCTCTCTGGATGTAGATAGCATTTCCCATCCAAAGTTTATTGAGAATACCTTGGATAACTGAACCACTGAGAAGAACCAAGTCTTTTTTTTTTTTTTTCCTTGAGCCAAGTCTTTTATAGTTGATCATCACACAATCTTGCTGTTGCTGTGTGCAATGTATTCCTCCTGCTAGTTTTGCTCTGCATTAGTTTGTGTAAATCTTTCCAGGCCTTTCTAAAATTAGCTTGTTCATCATTTTTGTAGAACAATAGTCCATTATTTTCATATTCCATGACTGAATAACTTTTTAATCAATGTACATCTACTCATTTTATTTCCCATAACAAAAAGAGCTACTATACACATTTTGTACATGTGCTTTTCCTTCCTTTATGACTTCTTGGGATACACTTCTGGATCAAAGTGTATGCAGAGTTTTAGAGCCCTTTGGGGATACTTCCAAATTGCTCTCCAGAATGGTTGGATAATTTTGCAACTTCACCAACAATTCACTAGTGTCTCACTTTTCCCACATCCCCTTCAATATTGATTACTATCTTTTTCTGTTATCTTAGCTAATCTGAGAGGTATGAGGTGGTATCTCATAGTTATTTTAATTTGCATTTCCCTGATCAATAGTGATTTAGAGAATTTTTTCATGTAAATACATGGGGCTTTAATTCTGCATCTGAAAATTGTCTGTTCATATCTTTTGGCCATTTATCAATTGGAAAATTTCACAAGTTTTTGTAATAATTTTGTTGACAACTCTCTTGGTATTATATAGAAACAAGCATAGCTATTCAAAAGGTAATCAAGGGAATGCTAGCCAATGTAGTGCAATAGAAGGAAGGAGTAAAGCTCAGTTCTTCCTCATAACTGTTACACAAATACCTTTTAAAAATTACCAGATAAATTCTGATTGGGGAATTAAAGAAAAAAATTAGTGAATAATTTGTTTAGCCCTGATTTGCACAGGGAGACATGGAAAGAAGTCAGTTGGTAACCAGAGAAGGGCCCTTACTAAGAGAGCATTTTCCAGAGGATGCCAATGGGAAGCTGGCACCAGGGCATGAAAAGGCCTTGGACCCAGGCCTTAGGGTCACAATTTTGTCTAGGGAGAAGGAACAGATGCCAACTGGCAGCTCTAGTATTTATACTCCAAAACTGAGTCTTAGATCCATTCCTGACTGAAAAGAGGTTCTGCATATTGGGGATAGAATGATAATGGTTCCAGACTTTATACTTGTCAAGGAACAGATGCATAATCAAAGAGCAACTGCATTGACTCTGGAAAAATATCAGGGTCTCAAATCCAGCCTCCAGACTAATTTGAGCTCTGCAACAGAATTATGAGGGGAGGTAGCTCAGAACAAAAGGAAACATTTAATTATATCTCTTTGAATTCAGAAAGTCCTATAGTTGGTTCTTGAGAGTTTATTCTGGTAGAAATTTACTGGTACTTCAACCAAGAACAAGTTGAACTGTCAGACCCAAATCCACATAAGTAGTTTTGTAAAGCTCAGTTCATGAGGGCACTGATGAAACTTTACCACAGATCAGAGAGATATGGACACTATTAAATCTTACCTGTCCCCACCCTGAGTGATCTGAAATATTTAAAAAAGAGAGTGCCCGGGGGCGGAGCCAAGATGACAAACTGCGGACAGGTTTCTCTGTGAACTCCTAGGACATTCCCTCAAACCCAGACAAAGTAAGCCTTCCAAATGGTTTCTGAGTGAGGGCCCCGCCAAGCATTTGGACTACAACACACTTCCATCAAAGATCTACCTTGAAAGAACTCCAGAGAAAGTTAGCCTCAGGGGAAATCGGCCGCTGGTCGCGATCAGACTCCAGCCGGGGCGGAAGTCAGGGCTGCCATAGAGGGGCGGATTTTGGGCACCCAGGAAGCCCCTGGGAGATGCCTGGGCCACTTTGCTCTGCTTGCGGGCAGGTGCTTTGGCAGATCTGCCTTTGGAAAAGGGTGGATCGAGAACAGCTGAAAACGTGGTCCTAGTGCGAATCTAGCCTGACCAGCCTCAGACCGGAAGTCAACTCGGCAAACTGCCCAGGGCAAATACAAATTGTTGCAGTTTTTTCTGCTTTTGACCAATATCCCAACTTTAAATCATGAACAAGAAGCAGAAGAGAGCTCTCACCATAGAAAGCTTTTACGGAGAAAAAATAGAACAGTCCCCAGATCCTGACATTATGAAAACAAT
>JAJPUD010032855.1:0-11678 GCA_023553655.1 Myrmecobius fasciatus
TTCTTTCTTTCTTTCTTTCTTTCTTTCTTTCTTTCTTTCTTTCTTTCCTCTCTCCCTCCTTCCTTCTCTCCTTCCTTCCTTCTTTTCTTTTTTCTTTCTTTCTCTCTCTTTCTTCCTCCTTCTCTCCTTTCCTCTCTCCCTCCTTCCCTCCTACCCTCCCCTTTCTTCTTCTCATGTTTAGTTTCTACAACCCATGAGTGATAGGAAGAACATCATTCCTTAATTTACACATGGGAAAGCTGAGAGGTGAGGTGACTTGCTCAAAGATATTCATAAAGTTGTGTAACTAGGACCTGGACTCATGTCCAAGGGATCATCTCTCCAGGCCAGTGGCCATGTTCCAATGTCTGGGAGGGTGCTTGCATCCCCAGAGAAGGCCAGGGCAATGCTGGATCTGATAACGGGATGGGATCCAAGATGTGTTTAATTGGCTAGGGGGTCAATCTGTTGCACCCTAGACCCAAGGCCTTCTAGACACTCCCTCACAGGGTGCCTTTTACCCTTCCCAGAAATGGGAAGCTCACTCAGCTGAGGTGGAGGGAAATAAGGAGGCTAGGGACCCTGGGATCTCATCACTAAGAGGTTGGCTACCATGTTCACCTCCGCCGGAGGCCAGGTGGGCATGGTGACGGAGGGTGAGGATTTAGGGGCTGTGTGCTGAGCTGAATGGAGGAGGGGAAGGGGCTGTCTCTAGGGGAAGGGAAGTGAGGGCGGGTTTCTCTTAAGGACACCAAATCTGGGTCACTTAAAAAAAAAAAGACAAACCCGCCTAATAATAGGGAATTGGAGAGAGCTGAGCTGAATCACACTCTGGGATGACACCTACACTGTGAGGTTCATTTGGGAGGCAGAGAAATGTGCCCCCAGCCAAGTTCCAGTAGGAGAAGGGGGAGGGACAGAGGCTGGGAGAGGACAGATGGGAGGGGGGGCAGATGTGCCCACCGGAGCCCCCAGACCTAGCAGCCTCCTCTAGGGTTTCCAGAAACCAGATACACTATCAATGTGGCTGTGGAGGACCTCACAGTTCCAATGGGAGCTCCCAGGACCTCAAGGGAGCATGAGCCCCAGGTCATACAGCAAGTCTGGGGCTGAGCTGGCACCGTGCCCCCCTCCAGAGAGACTGAGCAAATTCCACCATGCCCTAGGGCAGAAAGGGGCAGAGCTGACATGGCCCCCAGTTTGGCCTGGATCTGGAGACAGGAGGTCACTCTCTCCCAGCAGGACCCTGTAAGCCCCCTCTTCCTCTTGCCTCAGTTTCCCCATGTGTTGGTTCTAAATGCACTCCCAGGTCTAACCCTTCCAGAACTGTATGGGCTTGGTTCCCATAATCCATCCCCGAAAAAGCCGCCCACCAGAGAAAGAAGCAGTCTGTAACCTCAGGAAGTTTCTGTTCTATTGGGGAAACAGCACAAAATAAGTATCTGAAACCACTGAAGAAGGAACATTGCCAGTTGGGTCTGGGAGTGGGGACCAGGAAGCGCCATGAGTCTTTTTTTTTTTTTTATAAAGCTTTTTATTTACAAAACATATGAGTGACCTTTCAACATTGACCTTTGCAAAAACTTTTTTTCCCAAGCTTTTCCCCTCCTTCCCCCCACCCCCCACCCCCACCCCTAGATGACAGGTAATCTAATACATGCTAAATAGGATAAATTATATGACAAATACAATACATGTATACATATCTATACAGTTATCTTACTGCACAAGAAACATCAGATCTAGAAAGAGAAGAAGAAAAAAAACAACCTAAGAAGGAAAACAATGCATGGAAATATTCACAGAAAGCGTTAAAATGCTGTGTTGTGGTTCACTCTCAGTTCCCACAGGCCTCTTTCTGGATGTATATGACTATCTTCATCGCAGAACAACTGGTTTGAATCACATCATTGTTGAAGAGAACCATGTCCATCAAAATTGATCATCATATAGTCTTGTTGCTGTGTATAATGTTCTCCTGGTTCTGCTGATTTCACTCAGCATCAGTTCATGCAAGTCTGTCCAATCCTCTCTGAAATCCTCCTCTTGGTCATTTCTTACAGAACAATAATATTCCATAACATTCATATACCATAATTTATTCAGCCATTCTCCAATTGATGGGCATCTTTTCAATTTCTAGTTTCTTGCCACTACAAAAAGGGCTGCCACAAACATTTTTGCACATGTGGGTCCCTTTCCCTCCTTTAAAATCTCTTTGGGATATAGGCCCAGTAGAAACACTGCTGGGTCAAAGGGTATGCACAGTTTGATAACTTTTTGAGCATAGCTCCAAATTGCTCTCCAGAATGGTTGGATCTGTTCACAGTTCCACCAACAATGTATCAGTGTCCCAGTTTTCCCACATCCCCTCCAACAGTTATCATTATCATTTCCTGTCATTTTAGGTAATCTGACAGGTGTGTAGTGGTATCTCAGAGTTGTCTTAATTTGCATTTCTCTGATCAATAGTGACTTGGAGCACTTTTTCATGTGACAGGAAATAGTTTCAATTTCTTCGTCTGAAAATTGTCTGTTCATATCTTTTGGCCATTTATCCATTGGAGAATGTGCCATGAGTCTTGAAGGAAGCTGGTAGTGAGGAGGGAGGGCATGTCTGGCATGAGGCACAGCCAGGACAAAAACCATGGGTGTGGAACAAGCAGGTGCCATCCCTGCCTACTCCAGCTGGCAGATGGACAAGTCAGCTCTCTTCCACCTACTCTGGGGTTTGTTGAGCTTCCCTGGGTGATACGGTTGGGGCAGCTCAACTCTAGGGCTCCCTTCTTCTCCACCTGCCACGCTCTTGGGGGACCGGGGGCCTTTTCGGTCTTCATACAAGTCACTGATAAAAAGACCTAGCGACTCAGGAGCCTGGATGGTCCAAAGTCATTCTCCAGAGGCTTCCTTCCCTGTCTGCTCTGTTCCTAGCTCCCTTAACCCAGGGAAAGTATTTAATAAATAATTTCTGGATCGGACAGAGTTGGTTTTTTCTTCTTGTTGCAATGATGGATTGGATAGGATGCTCTCCAAGGATGCTCACAGCCGTGGCTGCCTCCGGGGCCTGTTCGGAGAGCCCGTGCTGTGGTCACCAGCCTGTCCTAGTGGGTCAGTGCTGTGCTTTGGACCTGAGGTCTAAGGACAACCATTCCGGAGCCCTCTGGCTTCTGCCCAGCTCCATTTCCTTTTTCTATAAAATTGGGGGGTTGGACAAGCCGTTCTCAGAGGACCTTTTCCAGTTCTAGATGTCTGATGGCCAGAGCCATGAATGCAAAGGAACATAAAAGACCATCTCGTCTCAACCTACTGGCTTTGGGGGATTTTTCCTGGCAGCCTTTGAGGTAGACTCCTTGCTTGATGGGGATGCGTTCTTTCTGCTCGTGGCCTCCCCAGACCCAGAGGCTCTCACCCTCCTCTCCTGGGGGGGCAGGGCTCTCACAAACCCCTCATGTGTTTTTCACTGAGGACTCAAAACCTCCTTCCGGTGGCAGGCCCACAAAAAGCCATGAATCAGGACCTGAATAGGGCCCAGAGCACGAACAGTGTCCTTTCTTTGAGCTGCCAGTGCCCAATAAGCCAGAAGATTTCCTCTGGCCAGGCCCACGAGAAAGGACTGATTTAATCTCCTTCTGTTTCACTGGGAAAAACTTCCTGTCTTTGCATTCTCCCATCCCCGGCCCGGAAACGAGGGCCCATTGTCCCCCCAGCCTCATTGAGGGGCCCCCTCATTAGCAGGCTGGGCCTGTGCTGAGCCCAGGGCCCAGGGCCAACGGGACTGTACTTGTGTGGGAGAAGCCTTTGGGAGCTAGGCCTGGAGAGCACAAGGCCCCCCAGCCCCACTGGGCCCCTCCACGCTTGGACCACTGAAACGGCTCCTTGAAGGCTCATTGATAGACACATCCCCATCAGTTCCCAGGCTCTCCTATCTCCCCACATCTCCTACTCTGCAGGGTAACTATCATTCAACTGGTCCTTCTATAGAGCACGGCCAGCCAGGATGCCCTCCTCCAGAGGGTCCAAAGGTTACCATTGCCCTTCCCAGATCCCAGTGCCCAGAGAGAATCAGAGAATCACAAAGTCTGAGTGAGAAGGGACTTTGACACCCATCTGGTCTGAGTAGGTGCTCCTGTGATACCTCCCCAGTGATCGTTCGGCTTCCCCTTTGTAGAAATCTAGACTGGATTTCTAGCACTGCTGTAATACCAGGGTGAGAAAAGACAAATCTATCATTATTTTTCTTAAAATTCTGAGTTCTAAATTCTCTCCTTCCCCTCACCCCTCCTTGAGATGGTAGGCAGTTATAGGTTTTTCACGTGCAATAATGTACAACATTTCCATGTTAGTCATTTTGTAAAAGAAGACTAAAAGGGAAGAAAAAAAAAACCCAAAGAAAGTGAAAATAGCATGCTTCAGTCGGTATTCAACAATATCAGTTCTCACTTCTTTCTCTGGAGGAAGATAGTATGTTTCACCATGAGTTCTTTGGAACCTTCTCAGATCATTGTATTGCTGAGAATTGAGTCATTCACAGTTATTCATTTTGCAGTGTTGCTGTTACTATGTATAAAGTTTCTCCTGTTTGTGGTCATTTCACTTTGCATCAGTTCATGTAACCTTTCCAGGTTTTTCTGAAATCATCCTGCTTGTTGTTTCCTATAGCCTGATAATCCCATTACAATCATATAACAGAGTTTATTTGGCCATTGCCCAGTTGATGAGCATCCCTTTGATTTTCAAGTCTTGGCCATCACACACATAAAAAAAGCTGTTATAAATATTTTTGTATAAATGCTTAGAAGTCATACTTTTTATTTTAAAAATTATTTTTTATTTCCCCCAGTTACATGTAAAAATACTTTTTTTCCCCTTTTGGTTATATATGTATATTCGTTTTTTACATCTTTCCATATGAATCATGTTGGGAGAAAAAAATCAGAACAAAAAGGAAAAACCACACACACACACACACACACATACACACACACACAAAACAGAAGGAAAAAAAGCATCGCAAGATAAAAACACATAGCATGTGTTGATTTATATTCAATCTTCATAGTTCTCTCTCTGGATGCAGATGGCGTTTTTCCATCCAAAGTGTATTGGGATTGCCTTGGATCACTGAACTGCTGAGAAGAATCAAGTCTATCATACTTGATCATTGCACATATATAATATATTATATATGTATATATATAATATTCCTGGTTCTGCTTCATTCAGCATCAGTTCATATGAATCTTTTCCTTTCTAAAATCAGCCTGTTCATCATTTTTTTTTTTATAAAACAGTAATGTTCCATAACTTTGATATACCATAACATATTCATCCATTCCTCAATTGGTGGGCATCTACTTATTTTCCATTTGACTTTATTTGTGTGCAATATGTTTTATAATTCCTGGGTTTGTCTCAAGAGATAAATTTGCAAGTATTGCATATTGTTTACAATTCTTTTAAATGGAATTTCTCTTTCTATCTCTTACTGTTGGACGTGGTTGAGAATATATAGAAATGCTGCTGATTTATTTGGGTTTCTTTTGTATACTGCAATTGATAAAGTTATTAAAAATTTCAAGTAGTTTTTTGGTTAATTCTCTAGGACTTTCTAAATATAACATCATGTCATCTGCAAAGAGTAGTTACAGTTTTGTTTCCTCGCTGACTATTCTAATTCCTTTATTTTCTTTTTCTTCTCTTATTGCTACAGTTAACATTTCTATGTACAACATTCAATAATAAAGTTGACAATGATGATTCTTGCTTCACCCCTAATTGTATTAGGAAAATGTCTAGCTTTGATCCCCAATAAAGATAATACTTGTGAAAGTTTTATAGAAATATTACCTCTCACTTTAAGGCAAGTTCCATTTATTCCTATGTTCTCCAGTGTTTTTAATAGGAATGAGTGTAGTATTTTGTCAAAGGATTTTTATGCATTTATTGAGATAATCATTTAATTTCTGTTGACTTTGTTATTGATATGGTCGATTATGCTGATAGCTTTCCTAATATTGAACCAGCTCTGCATTCCTTGTATAAATCCCACTTGGGCATAGTGTATGTTTCTGAAGATAGAGTGCTGTAATCTCCTGGATAGTATTTTGTTTAAATTTTTTGCATCAATACTCATTAGGGAAATTGATCTATAATTTTCTTTCTCTGTTTTGGCTCTTCCTGATTTGGGTATCAGCATCATATTTATGTCATAAAAGGAATTTGATTTGCCCTTCTTTGTCCCTTTTTCCAAATCATTTATATAGTATTGGGATTAATTGTTCTTTAAATGTTTAGTAGAATGTACTTGTGAATCCATCTGGTCTTAGGGGTTTTTTTCTGAGGAAATTCAATGATGTCCTATTCTTTTTCTAAGATTGGGTTAAGTATTTTCTTTCTTCTTCTGTTAATCTGAATAATTTACATTTTTGTAGATATTCATGTCCAATTTATTGGTATATAATTGGACATGTTCCTACAAATTGTCTTAATTTCCTCTTTCTTGGTGGTGAATTCACTCCTTTCATTTTTGATACTAGTAATTTGGTTTTGTTCTTTCCTCTTTTTGGGGGGAGGGTTATTTTCTAATATTTTTAGTTGCATGCCCAATTCATTTATCTGCTTTTTCTCTATTTTATCGATGTAAACAATTTTCTTCTCCCCCCCCAAGTGCCGCTTTGTTTACATCCCATAAATTTTGATATGTTTTCTCATTGTAGTCATTTTGTTTAATGAAATTATTCACCATATTTGTTGTTTGACTCACTTGTTTTTTAGGATTAGATTACTTAATTTCCAATTAATTTTTAATCTCTCCATTGTCCATTACCGAATGTAATTTTTGAGTCTCTGTTTCTGTCATGTTTGTTAAATTCAACATGTAAATATTTATGAGTCCTTGACTCTGTGTAAGATATCAATAATACAAAGCAAAACAACAATAACAAAACTCAGTCCCTCCCCTCAGTGAGCTTAGAGCTGACATGAATGAATGGAAAAGCATTTATTGAGCACTTGCATGTACCAACCACTATGCTAACATCAGGGATAAAAATACAAAAAGAAAAAAACTGGCCCTGTCCTCACTGGTTTTATATCCTAGTTAGGGAAAACAATACGCCTGGAGATGAGTCTCTGGACTAGGAAGTCACAGGGATGGGGAACCAAAGATTATTGATTGATGTGCCCTTTCCAGGACTGGTGATATTGATGATCCCTGTGCTCAGTATTACGTGTGGAAAGGAGAAGGTACTTTGGGGAGTAAACCCACTGGTTTGGTATAAATATAGTTCAGGGTATCAAATGGTGGGGTGAGTCTTGGTAGGGCTCATTATGGAAATCTTCATATATTTATTGTCTTGTGAGAATGATAGTAGAAATATGGTTTTACAAATATGGAAACTGAAGTGCAGGGAAAGAAAGTGAGGTTTCCTGAGGTCACATGACTAGGACAAAGCAGGGTCAGGATTCCAATGTCAGGGTCTCTGCTACTGCCCCCCCCAATGTATTGGGGTTAGTTCTCTCCATCCTCCAGTCCTCTCTTGAGGAAGCCCAGCAGGGAGAACATTCTTATCTCCCAGAGTTTCCCTCCCCCTCTTCATCTTTCATTCATGACAAATGTGATTGGCCAAATTTGCATCTCCTCTCCTTAATGATATCTCTTTAATTAGGAAGCTGTTAAATGGATAATAACATTCACCCCACTGGAAACAGTCATCTCTCATTCTCCCTTGATCCACAGTAGTGACACACCATTGGCAGACATGGCCACCAAGTGATAGAGCTGATGTCAGAAAGACCAGTGTGCCTGGGTACAAGTGACTCATCGGAACCGGGCCGCCAGTATCCTGGGAAGACATGGGTCCTGAATCCTTTTGCTATCTTATCTGTCCCACAAGGCATGGCCCAGGCTGGCCGCCCCCCCCAAATAACAGCCCTGGGACTCCCCACCAATCCCCTACCCCCCCCGGGATGCCCAGATACTCCTTTCTTCCCAGACTCTAATCCTCACCCTGCTCATTCCCAGCAGGTGACTGTCATGTTCAGAGGAAGGGATGCACAAGATCCATCATGGGGGCAGGAAGACCATGTTGGCTAGAGCTGACCCCAGAACTCCAGATGTGGGCCAGCCAGGGCAGAACAGAGGTTATGCACCTTAGAGTAGGGCTAGAGAAGGCCAGAAAGGAAGTCAGGCTCAGCTAGGAAATGGCTTAAATGCCAGGCTGAGGGTCCTATAGGAAACAAAGAGCCTGATGATTGTGGGGTAAGAATGACTCATCTTGGAGGTTGATATCTGGGGAGAGAGTTTCTTCCCCACTTCCACCCACTCCCTACTAACCCACCCCGGTGCATCTTGTATGGGACTCTAGCCCATGTGGTCTATTCAAATAGACACCATTATCGCTTGCCATTTTTTGAACTGCTGGATGGGGACACCGAAAAATAATATGGAAGACAAATATGAGAAACTGACAATTCTGAATGAGAAAAGGGTGCTATCTTCCAAGCTGCAGGAAGTGCTAGCAGTGGGCTGGTGTACGGAGCTGATCCCAGCTTTCTTCCTAGTGACAGATGACATCATGGATTCTGGGGACTGCCATTATTCTTATACCAATAAGAAGCCCAACCTTGCCTTGGATGTTATCAATGGCGCCATGTTGTCTATTGCCTGTTGAAGCATCCCTATAATGCATCTACCAACTTACCAGAAGCAGATTGGTCAAACCTCGATTTTATCGTAGGACCCCTGGGCAAAGCTGATCTCCCCAGATTCATAGAGCGAAGGTGAAAGACCATAGCCAAATACATACAAGACTACTAACCATCTGCTGCTGCTATGTTCATGGCAGATATAAATGGTGGGGCGGGAATATAGAAGGGGAGAGAGAGGGGAAGAACATCCTTTTGGACATGGAGGAAATTTTTTCAAATTCAAGGTGATTATTGGGACTATTATTACTCTGACTTCACAGGGTGACTGGCAAGGTTGGCACAGATATCCAAGACAATAAGTGATGAAGTGACATCACCTGGGCAAAGACAGATCTTGGAGGAGAATTATGGATCAAAAGATCCTGAGAAAGTTGTCCAAGTGAAGGAAGTTTATGAGTAGCCTGAATTGGCTGATGTTTTCACCATTTTTGAGGAAGAAAGTTACAGTAGATCGATGGGGCTCATTGGGAAGCATTCATTTCCCATACCCCCACCCATCTTCCTAGGGGCGACCAGAAGATCTACAAATGTCAAGAGCAACTGGAATTGGACACAAAGCAAGGGGCTAGGAGAACTGACACCTGGACTGTGAGTCTCAGACTCCAAGACCTGGAGGAGTTGGGGAAGTGAGGGATCAGGGCAGGCCGAGGCAGTTCAAGATGGCGGGAGACAAAGTCAACCGAGAGAGAAGGAAGCCAAGCATGTTTCCTCCCCAGCGGTCCTCCTCTGGTCCTGTACATCTCTTCTAGGAAGGCTTCCAGGCTTCCTTCAGTTGGAATTATCAATGGGTCCCCAAAGGCTTACCCAACAGCAGCCCTGAGAGGGAAGTCGAGCAGAGGTTATGACTGAGGTTTCACAGACAACGAAACAATGGTTCAGGAGGAACGTTTCATGACTGAGTCATGCTGCCGGATTCTGACCCAGGATAGGGGACTGGGCTCTGTCCATCACCCCAAGGGGATTCTCTGCTCTTTCTCTTCCGAGGTTGAAAGGTGTCTGTCCAGAGGAAGATCTGTCTCCCTGAACTCAGCCAGGAGTTCACAGAATCTTATATTCTCAGGGACCGAGCTAGATCTGAGCAGGGATATCTGCTCTAGAACTCAGGTCACTCAGGGTCAGCTTGAGTATCTCCAGGGATGGGGAAATTGCTGCCCATTGGGATGGCGCGCCGCACTTGTGGAGGGCTCCAATTATGGGGAAGCTTCATCACCCAGCCCTCCTCTGCCCAATTTCTCCTGCTTCCTCTCGAGCTAAATGTCACAAAATTCCAGTGAGCCCCCACGCCTCGCCACATCGCCTGGGCCTGCCCTTTGGTGAAAGGGGAAGTTGGAGCACAGGGAGAGCGAGCAAATACAAGGTATCGGGCGCCAATATCTTTGTGATTTGTAGAAGTCAACGATTAATGAGCAAAGTGACTCACTCCATGTCACATGGCAAAACCTTGGTAAATGACAGACTGAATTTCTCATTTTTGCCCCTCCACCCCAGGGCCCTGACACCTCCGAACCACACACTGGGACTCCCCAGCCATGGCCGCTTGGGACATCAAAGGACCAAATCGGTCATAGCCCAGGAGAAAAGTTCACTGTGTGTGGTTGGAGGCGTCAACAGCCAAGCCTTCCCAGGGGCTTTCTGGTTTGGGGGACAAAATTTCCTTTTCTCTCCCTCTGATGTATTTACACTGACAGAGTTGGAAGGGACCAGAAGTCTGTGGCCCCTTTGCCCCTCCCCTGTGGCTCCCGGGGTTTCCCTTTGGGGTCAGACAGACCCAATCTCATCTCTCTTCTGCATGAGCGAGGCGGTCTCCCTGAATAGTTCCTCTTCAGGCTAAAGGATTCTAGGTCCTTCAGTCCGTCCCGGTGGAGAATGATCTCCATGCCGTGGGCCAGCCCGGCTGCTCTTTTTCAGATGGGAAGACCAGAACTGAACCAGATTGGGCAGAAATCATTTGTGCAGAGCCGAGGATGGGAGGATTAGCCCTCTTTGCCCCATTCAGAGCAGAGGAGAGCAGGGGTACCCCCTCACACACACACACACACACACACACACACACACACACACACACACACATGCGTGATCTTCGGAGTCACCGCTTCCTTCAGTCGCCCCTTTCATAATAGTTGGGAGAAATTCACCAGGTTATCCAAGGCCATTGGCCCTCTCATTTGGACACCCCATCCTCAGTCACCTAAGTACATTCTCCTGCTATTTTCCTACTCATCTTGGCAATTAATACCCCATAACTCTTTTTCCAGTAATTTTTTCCCCATTCCACTCTTTTTATTAGATAAAGCAGCCATCAAATACAAGTTGGGCACTCTGCCTTCTCTTTGGTCCATCACTCCTTCCTCTCGGCCCCAAAGATGCAACCCTCACCTCTCTCCCCAGTGCCGTCTCTCATCTCCAGTCGCCCACTGGGCATCTCCCCCTGGACGTCCCAGAGGCACCTCAAAATCGCCACATCCAGAAGAAAAGTTCTGTCTTCTTAGATTTCCTTTCTCCAAACTCACCCATCTCTGTTCACAGCCTCCAGGCTCACCATTGGGAGCCGGCCACGTCTCTTCCCTCTCCCTTCCTCCCACATCCCTCCTGCTCCTTTCTTGTTGGTCCATTCCCATGACCCCATCTCCACGGTCCACTTGCCGATTCCTTTAGAAGACATTCAATTTCTAGCTTGTGGGCCTTTGCCCGGGCTGTGGCCACGCTTGGGACACTGCCTTCAGCGAGATCCCAGACGTGTTTGTTTCAGACTCACCGATCAAGCCTTGCTTGTTCCTGATCCTCACTCAGTGGGTAGCGTCCTGTCCCTCCAAAATTACATGTTTTGGTACCTCCTTTTCTGTTCCTCCTTGACAGAGTGTAAACACCTCAAAGGCAACAAGAGTTTATTTTGCATCCTTCCGTCTCGAGCTGCGCTTAGAACTGTTGCCGATGCTCCATCCATCAACAAGCTGACTAAGTGCTGACTGAGACAGACAGAAAAGGTCCTG
>JAJPUD010032856.1:0-11677 GCA_023553655.1 Myrmecobius fasciatus
TTTTTTTATAAATTACTATTTTATAAACTTATTTGTAAAGTTGTCTTTCTTATTGGAAGCAAGAAATTAGATAATCTCAACTCCATATTTCCCTTAAAAACTATTGCATATAACTAGGTCTGACAACCAGATTGTGGCACCAATGAAACTATATCTCTGGAAGGAATTGAAAAAAGTCTTTTGGTATAGGCTTCAACCTTTAGGCAGAAAAGTGTATAAGCCAGCCATCAAAGAATCTTCTATTCTTAATACAAGAGATTGATTGTGTTAGAAAATACATAGAAGTTGCTTCCTTTTATTTCTTTTGCTTCTAAACCATCTCCCCAGAGTTTCTGAAAAGGCAGCCAAAAAACCATGAAAAAACAAAACCCACAAACCAGTATAAACTGAAGCCAAATTAACATCAAGATCTAGACTGTTTTTTGTTTGTTTTTAAACAGAGCCAAAGAGGAAATTAAAGTCCATAGCCCTAAGAACTTGAAGAAAAGAACTGGTCTTCAGTTTGGCTAATAATTATTTTAGAAGTAATTCTTCCAGATGGTTTGGTGGGAAACAATTTAGCCAAGGAGAATATGGCTACAAAATAGTTAGCCTTTTCTTCACTATCAATAAACATCTGTAACTGTAAAAAAAAAAAAATCTTGTATTTTCTTAATTTCCTTTTTTTTTTTTTTTAGGCAATCAGGGTTAAGTTACTTGCCCAGGATCACACAACTAGTTGGTGTCTGAGACTGGATTTGAACTCAGGTCCTCCTTACTCCAGGGATGGCACTCCAGGAATTTAAAAAAGAAAAGAAAAGCTCTATCTGCTAGCTGCCCTTCTTTTATTTTTTAAAGGAAAAAAAAAAGAAGAAAGAATAATCTTTCCCCAGGGGAAGACAACAAATAAGATTACAACAAGCAAGAACAATGCAGTTTATGATTGGGAGTAGAGGAAACCAGACAAACTTCCCTGATATCACAATTTTGACACTGCTTTCTCCTCCTATTACTTGACTGCTCCTCAGTCTCCTTAGTTGGTTGTGCTCTATACCATGTTCACTAACTGTAGATGTCCCCTAGGTTCTGTATTGGCCTTCTTCTATTTTCACTCTTTACTATCTCATTTAGCAATTTCATCAATTTCTGTAAGTTTAATTATTGTCTCTATGCAGATGATTCCCAAATCTATATATCTATATAGTCTCTTTCCTAAGCTATAGCCCCAAATAACCAATAGTGTTTAACATCTCAAACTGGATGTTCCATAAGCATCTCAAGCTCAATATATCCAAAGAGTCACTCAGGCTTAAAACTCTGGTAGCATCCTTGATTCATTTCATTCAGTCCATATTTTCTTTTTTTTATGCAGATTGAAGTACTCTTTTTTTTAACTTTATTTTTCTTGGTTTTAAAAAATATGTTCTCTTTTACAACAGGGCTAATATGGAAATATGTTATGCCTGTCAGTCCATATTTTCAATCTGATACCAAATCTTATAGTTTCTATCTTTCCAACATCTCTTGTACATACTTATTTTAAAATATTTTCCCTAACTAGACATAAGAACAATTTTTAACATTTAGGTCTTTAAAAATTTTGAATTTTAAAGTCTATCCTTCCTTTTCTCCTCTCCCCCCTCTATGAGACAGGAAGAATATGTTATAGATTATACATATGCAATCATGTAAAACATATTCTTGTACATACTTAGGATGAAAAATGTTAGCCATCTCCAGAGAAAGAACTGATGAAGTCTGAATGCAGACTGAAACATGCTGCAAAAAACAGCTTTTTTTTCATGAGCTGGTTATTTTTTTTTAGTCTGTGTTTTCTTTTATAACATGACTAGTATGGAAATATGTTTTGTATCTTTTGTATATATCCCCTTTTCTCTATTTGCATAGTCACCATTCTAGTTCATAGCTACCTTGCTTTCACCTGGACATTGCAATCACCTTCTAATTGGTCACTCTGCCACAACTATCTCCCGACTCCACTCCATCCTCCAATCAGATGCCAAAGTGATTTTCCTAGAGCACAGATCTAACCATTTTAATCCCACTCCTACATAATAATCTGCAGTGATTTCTTATTAATTATAGCTTCAAAGATAAAGTCCTCTGATTGGCATTTAAGCTCTTCATAAAACCTTCCCCTTCCTGCCTTTCCAGTTTTCCTGAACTTTATTTCTCTCCATTTAGTCTAAGATCCAGCAACACCGACCTATTTACTATTCCTTGTACCCAAATGACATTCCCCTGTCGTCTCTCTGTCCCTTCAATCTGGTCGTTTCTATGTCTGGAACATTCTCTCTTTTCAGCTCTTTCCTTTAGCTTCCATGACTTTTTTCAAGATTCAACTTAAATCCCATCTTCCTGGGAAGGAGGCCTTCCCAGGTTTCCCTAAAATTAGAGCCTCTTTTCTATGATTTTCCCATCTATTTTGTGTATAACTTCTATGTGCCTGGTTAATTATATACTGCCTCCCCATTAGAATGTAAATTTATTAAGATTAGGAACAGTGTTTTTGTCTTTCATTGTATCTGCATGGTTTAGCAGAGTACCTGGAATACAGCAGAGACTTAATAAGTCCAGTCTTATGTTTATGGGCATGAGACTGTGGGAAAGAAAGCTTGCATTCCTTGGTTGCTTCTATGGGTCAGCAGTTTTGTTACTACTCATAAAATCATAGCACTAACATAGGTCAATTCTATGAAAAAATCAATCAAGCCAATTATTTGATATCATAGTTTGATATCATAAGCCTGCCTAATCAATTGTTCCATAGTATTTAATAGAGTTGGTAGCTTGAGTAACTGTCTAGCTATTGCAGTTAGCCCCAACATTTTCACTGAAAAGAGTTATGATGTATTCCTCTCCCTCTAGTTTTGATGCTTGTTAACTCACTGTCTAGTGATGGCCAAGTTTAAATCTCCCACATCTCTCCTTCCCCAACCAATCTCTCACTCTTCTAAAATATAACTTGTTTTTAAAGAGTGCCATAGTTGGGGCAGCTAGGTGGTGCAGTTGATAGAGCACTAGCCCTGAAGTCAGGAGGACCTGAGTTCAAATCTGCTCTCAGACACTTAACATTTCCTAGCTGTGTGACCTTGAGCAAGTCACTTAACCCCAATTGCCTCAGCAAAAAAAAAAAAAAAAAAGAGTGCCATAGTAGAAAAAAAGCTGATTTCACATCAGAAGAGCTGTGTTTGAATTCTGGCTCTGCTACTGGTGTCAGGACTGGGAGTCTGAGGCTAAAATTTAATTCTAGCATCAGACACTGCTATGTCTGACCTTGGACAATTCACTTAACCCCTTTCTGTCTCAGTTTTTTCCACTATAAAATGAAGACAATGAACCTCCCTCTCAAGGTTGTTATGAGGATCATATGAGATAATATTTGTAAAAAGTATTTGGCATAATGCCTATCCCACAGTAGGTACTCTGTTGTTTTGAGGAAAAAAGATAAATCAAAGAAGAGGTAAGAAATAAGAAGATGGAAGGGATGATGACAGTCTGATACTTCTTGTCTCGTACCTCTCCTTTAATTTCCCTCTTTTCCTCAATACAACAAAATACTATTTTTACAGGATCATGCTCTAAGGAGTATGTGAAATTGTGCTCATATTTCCTGTCTTTTTTTCACAAATTTAAACTGGAGTGATCACTTACTGTTAAGATTCTCATCATGGGATACAATACTTAACTGTGAGTGACAATCAGCTCCAGAATAGAAGTTCTTTTCATTGCTTCCTTTACATTCTGAAGTATTAAATGATCATTCTGGCAAAGCAATAAATTACCTGTTGTGATTTTTCAGAGAAAGAGAGGGCCAGCAGATTCAAAATAATTGAAGTCTTCCATTAAGTAATATATCATTCTAAACCAAGCTTATAATGATTCTCAAATGATTCATCTATTTCCTCCTTTGGTCCAGATGGCCTATAGAATAGTCCAATGACAATATCATTTTTGTTTTTGTGGCTTTTTATCATCTAAGTGGTTTCCCCCATGCTCCCTTTTTCTAGTTCCTGGGTTTCCAAATTGGAGTATATTTTCTTAATGTATAACTCTACTCTACCCTACCCCCCCCAAGGCCATCAAATCCCTACCTATCTTATTCCTTTTTGAATGAAATATATATATTAAGGACCATATTCTAAGTATGGCTCTCATTTCACCATATCTCAATTAAGTCAGTGATGTCAAATTTAACTTCTTATTTAGCTGATTTCTTAAATAATAGCTTTTTATTTTTCCAACCTTTGCAAAACCCCATGTTCCAAATTTTTCTCCCTTTCCTCCCTTAGACAACAAGCAATCCAATGTAGGTTAAACATGCAATTCTTCTAAACATATTTCCATATTTGTTATGCTATGCAAGAAAAATCAGATCAAAGGGGGAAAAACACAGGAAAGAAGAGAAAATAAGCAAGCAAACAAAAAAAAGTGAAAATACTATGCTTTGATCCACATTCAGTCTCCATAGTTCTCTCTCTGGATGTGAATAGCTCTTTCCATCACAAGTCTATTGCAATGGCCTTGAATCACCTCACTGTGTAAAGAGCCAAGTCCATCACAGTTGATCCTCACATAATCTTGTTGCTGTGTACAATGTTCTCTTGATTTTACTCACTTCACTTAGCATTAGTTCATGTAAGGCTTTTCTGAAATCAGCCTGCTCATTGTTTCTTATAGAGCAATAACATTCCATAACATTCATATACCATAATTTATTCAACTATTTCCCAATTGATGGGCATCCACTCAGTTTCCAGTTCCTTGCCATTATAAAAATGTACATGTGGGTCTTTTTCCTTTTTTTTTATGATCTCTTTAGGATACAGCCCCAGAACAGGCAGATGTTTTATGGCAGTATTCCACTTCTGTCAAGACTAGAAGGAGCCTTCATAAGTTCTGTTCAAGGAGAAGTAGAATGATGAAACAGACTGACAAGATACTGGGGAAGTGGTAAGACCTGAGAGTTAAACACTAAAGGTGCCTGTTTCCTTTACCGTTGCTTAAGATTCACTTCCCACGTGTCATTCTTGGGCATAGGGAGCAGAGAGACACATGACAATAAGACAGACAACAACACATGGGGCTCAAGCCCTTTGTTACCAGTAACTGCAACCCAAGCCTCTATATGTTGTGACCAAGATTGGTAGTAGGAGAGTTGAAACCAGAATAAACCCAATGGTGAAGCAATCACAGAGTGAGGAAGTAAAAGATAAAGCAAAAGAAGAGTCAATGACCTCAGAATGAGCCAGGGAGAAGAGATGATGAGATTAGCACCATTCTACTTCTCATAGAGCACAGCACCTTCTGCAGTGAGAGCATACTGTGTGAAGCAGTTCTGCGCCAGTGTCTTCCATGTCATACAATTAATTCTAATTTTCTTAAAAGATTGTCCTTGTATTAGTATTTCTGACCACCTGTGAGTGTTTGCCCTGTGTGAGTTCTCCCAAAAAAATATTTTTGGCAAGGGTACTTTCAAACAATGTGGCCAGCCCATGGGGTTACACTCTCTGCAGTAGAGAGTAAAGGCTTGGCTGACTAGTTCCAGAAAAGACCTTGGTGTCTGGTATCTTATCTGCCAGGTGGTCTTCAGAATCTTCCTAAGACAATTCAAATGAAAGCCATTCAGTTTCCTGAAACAGAGCTGGTGCACTGTCCAGGCTTCACAAGCACACAACAATGAGGTCAGCACAGTGATTCTGTAGACCTTCGGTTTTGTAGTCAGTCTAACACCTCTTCTCTCTCATACTTTCCTTCACAGTCTCCCAAATGCTGAGATAGCTCTGGCAAATCATTTTTCAATCTCATTATCAATGTGGATATCCCTGGAAAGTATACTGCCAAGGTAAGTGAACTTATCCACAACTTCTCCATCTGCTGTAACTGATGGTTCCACAGGTGGATGATGTGGTCCTGGCTGATGGAGCATCTGTGTTTTCTTGGGTTAATTGTTAAGCTAGCTCTCATACAGGATTGCAAATCCCTTGTCTAATAATGTCTCCCAGCCCCTCATCTAGTGTCTAGTCCCTACTTATAGCTGGCAAGCAACAGTAAATATTTATTAAGTGCTTACTTTGTGCCATTCATAATGCTAAGCACTGGGAATGCATATATATGTAAAAAGAAAGACGGTAAACAACATTCATATGGGAACTGAAAAAATGAGGCAGGAAAGTCCTTTTTTATATATTTTTGCTGAGGCAATTGGAGTTAAATGACTTGCTCAGAGTCACACAGCTAGGGAATGTTAAGTGTCTGAGGTCAGATTTGAACTCAGGTCCTCCTGATTTCAGAGCTGGTGCTCTATCCACTGTACCACCTAGCTGCCCCCAAGGAAGGTCCTTTCATGGGAATATGTAGAAGTCCAGAAAGTCAGAAGCAGAGCTAAGAAAGGATTGAAAGTTGGCCAGTCTAAGACCCTTCCCAAAATGCAGGCCCTGGGAAGAATTCACAAATCAAAGAAAGCAGCTAACAAGGAAAATGATGTTCCAGGGGGGAAAGGCTTCAGGCCTTCTCAGATTAAAAAAGAAAATGAAAAGTAAGAAGGCAGAGGACTTTGTGGGAAAACACGAATACATAAGAGAGATGAGGATGTGATTTCACGTCATCCACTTCCATCCCAGATCACATCATAAAATTTTAATATGATAATAAAGTATAAAATATCTAGTGATCCCTTCCTGTGTTATGAACAATTTTTTAAATCAAAAAGGGGACAACTCAGTTGGTGAAAAACAAATTATCCAGGTCACTGGGATTTAAATAGCCAAGTTCTAGGACACTGCAAGCCTCTGGAGAAGGCACCTGTAGGAGTGGAGAAGAAGGTATTTCTTTTCCCCCTCCCCAAAATCAGACATGTAGATTTGAGGGGGAGTTGTGGGACCAGTAAGAGAACCTAGTCTCAACAGGGAGCAGACACTTGCACCCCAGAAAACCATAGAAATGGAGAGAGAACAACCCAGGGAAGGAAGCAGCTTCAAGGAATATGATTCCTGGCAACAAAGAGACTAAGGAGAACATAGCTATGCTGGGAAAACAACCGAGTAATACATCCAGCAGAAATTAATTACCATGTGAAGGGAAAGTCCAACTGAACAATCCTTCTAGAAGAGATGCTGTGTTTGAGGGTAGCTGTGAGTAGCCTCTACAAAAAGAGAGAAACTTCCAGGTTCCACAAGATAAGGAGTATTGGATTGGCTTTGTCATACAAGCCTTTAAATGGGATTCATAACAATCACATTCTAATTCTACTGTTTGAAACCATCATAACCATGTTGTAGGTGTTTTTGTGAGAGAATGAGCCCCAGCATGATAGAGGAAATGTTTTGTAACTCTAGCTAGATGCCATCTTAGTAAATTCCTTTGGCAAGTGCTTTGTGTCTACTGGCTGATTACTAATGAGAAATATATTAGGGAGGGGGGCTTGTGAGCATGTAGAGTACCTACATGCAGGGTTACCTTTGGAATCCAAGGTAGCACAATTCTCTGGGAGCCAAACCCCAGTTCAAATGTAAAATGAAAGTAAAAGGAGGAGAGGTGCTACAAATGAAAAACAAAAATTGACAGGTATGGAAACTCCTGGGTCAGCTCTGTGTAAGCAAAACTTAACCTAAAGCATCCATTAATAAACACTGAGTACTCCAGTATCTAGCCAGTAGCTGCAGCCAGTAGGGAGAACCTTATTGTGTAACTAATTTGGGGGAAAATGGGGTGGAGGGAAGCATGTGTATCTTTGAGTGTTAGAAAGAACCCAGTTGAAATTATGTTGATTATTTTAAGATGCTCTCATGGGATCCTACAATTCAGAGGTGGAAGGTATCTTAGATATTTAGAGTAACCATCTTCATTTTACAGGGGTCAGTAATTTGTGAAGAAAATGAACAGCTAATGCTCAAAATGTTGTCAAACTGTGCATACCCTTTGACCCAGCAGCATTTCTATTGGGCCTATATCCCAAAGAAATCATAAAGGAAGGAAGGGGCCCCACATATGCAAGAATGTTTGTGGCAGCCCTTTTTGTAGTGGCTAGAAACTGAAAATTGAATGGATGCCCATCAATTGGAGAATGGCTGAATAAATTACGGTATATGAATGTTATGGAATATTATTGTTCTGTAAGAAAGAAGCAGTAGGACGATTTCAGAGAGGCCTGGAGAGACTTGCATGAACTGATGCTGAGTGAAATGAGCAGAACCAGGAGATCAATATACACGGCAACAACAATACTATATGATGATCAATTCTGATGGACATGGCTCTCTTCAATAATGAAATGTTTCAAACCACTTCCAATTGTTCACTAAGGAAATCCATATACACCCAGAGAGAGGGATGTGAAATGTGGACCATAACATAGCATTTTCATGCTCTCGATTGATGTTTGCTTGCATTGTGTTTCCTTTCTCTGATTTTTCTTTCTTGTAGATACGATTTTTCTTGCACAACAATAAATGTGGAAATATGTATACATATATTCAATTTGTCAAGTATTTTAACATAATTAACATGTAGTGGACTCCCTGCCATCTAGGGGAGGGGTGGGGACTGAGGGTAAAATTTGTAACGGAAAGCTTTGTAAAGATCAATGCTGAGGAACTACCCATACATATGTTATGCAAATAAAAATAAAATAAATTTTAAAAAAAGAAAATGAACAGCTAGAAAATGATCAAGTCAGGATCTGATCCCAGGTTTTCTAACTTCAAATTCAATGCCCTTTTCATTGTACTAAAGACCAAATCACCTCTTTCAGGAAAAATATTTTTTGAAAATATTATCATCAATATAATATGTTTCAGAAGCAGCAGGAGAAAAATGGGTTACTTGGTAGCAGAAATAATACATTTAGAAGTTTAGCATATCATATGTCCTCCTCTTGAGTAGTTTTTTCCATGCATCTGTCAACCATGGCCCTCCAGATGTTTTAAGATTCTTTAATCCAGGCAAGGGATTAGTGTTAAAGGAAAAATGGGTTATGTAAAGATTCTTATCTCCTTAAGAAGCAAAGCATGCTTTGCATATTGTATAAACAGCTCACCCTCAAAACCTCCTGCTCTTTAAAGTTAGTCAGAAAGGCCTGGCTAATGTTACTGGGCTCAAAGAGGTATCCTCAGCTGAGGACAGTGTAGTGCAGTAGAAAGAAAAAAAAGGATGTATGTAGAGCCAGGAACTTGAGTCAAAATGCCAGCCCAGACAGTCATTACCTTTGTGGCTTAGGGCAAGTCACTGAGTCTTAGTTTCCTTACCTTTAAAATGAGAAAAGTGAAGTAGATGAAATCTAAAGTCTCTTCCAGTTTTTAAATCTGTGATCTTCTGAAGTCCTGGTGTCAGTCTTAATTGGCAACATCATCCTTATTAAGTTTAGATTTTTTTTTTCCTTTCAAAGACGGTGAAAATTTTTCATGTAGAGTAGGGTCCTGCATAATACTAATATTATTGCTGCTGTTGCTGCTGCTACTATTACTACTAATGATGATAATAATAGTAAACACATATAGCACTTTAAGATTTATGAAATGTTTTACATTATGTTATCTCATTTGTTAGTTTTTGAAACCTTGGCAGCTAGTATCATGAATGAAAGTGCATGGGAATAAATACATTGGGTGAGGAAAAGTTTACTCTGCCTTCCTCACACTTCTCAGATCTAGCCCAGGGTTCCCTGAACCTCAACCCAGGCACTCTTTGCTTGAGGGAGTATTGCCTCAAGGGTGTATGAAGTGGATCAACTAATGGATATCTTTTTGCTGAGGCATTTGGGATTAAGTGACTTGCCCAGGGTCACACTGCTGGGAAGTGTTAAGTGTCTGAGGTCAAATTTGAACTCAGGTCTTCCTGACTTCAGGGCTGGTGCTCTATCCACTGCACCACCTAGCTGCCCCAACTAATGTATATCTTGCACATTTATTTATTGTGCACACTGAAATGAGTACAAAGAAGAGTAAAACATGTAGTTGGAGAGAAAGGATCCATTCACATAAAAAAATAATCAATGCAGCATCTGGGGGAGGATCCCCATTTATATATAAGTGCCCCTTATCTAATCCAAGATACTCTGTGGGTCCACATTTTCAATCATAAACATAGTTCGTTAGCCGCTGTTGTGTTTACTTTTATTGGCCAGCCAGAGGACAAAATTAGCATAGCATAATAAGGAAAGTCCTTCCTTCCCTCACCCATAAACCTGGCAGCACCCTCTGCCACAAATACCCAAACTTACGCTTCTCACAAACATTGAGGAGATAAGATGTTGCACAATGGCCAAAGCATACATCTAAAAGGGCAGTTCTTGCCTCTGATGCTGCAAAACCCCCAATTTTTTTCTGGTGATGGTATTGCTCTGCTATTTCTGAACCTGCTCTCCTCCCCCTCCATATCTTGTTCCCCAAATCCCATGAAGTCTCCACAGCTCCCCCCCCCCTCTATTTCTACTGGGCTGTTTTCATTGTTGCCACCTACTGCACCTGCACTGAACTCTTCATCTAAGGTTCCATCTTTTCCACATTAGAAGAACTGGGTCTGTCATCCCTCTTTTAGCTTAGGGACCAAAGCTTATGCTTCAACTCTTAATAGTAAAATCAAGTCTTTTACACACCCAATCACAATCTTAGTCTCCATTTTAATTCCTTTACCTCTCCATCAGGAGGCAGGCAGAATGTTTATCATCACAAATCTGTAATCCTGGTTGGTCATTATGTTGATAAAAGTTCAACACAATAGCATTCCATCACATTTCTATACCACAACTTGTTCATCCACAACCCAATTTATGTATACCAGCCTTAGAATCCCATTCTTTGCCACTTCTAAAAGAGCTATCTATGTTTTTGTACAGCCATAGAATTTTTTTTGTCTAGAAACCAATGCCTCCTTTAATTTATTCTCTTTACAATTCACTCTCTTTCCTTTTCCTCTTTTACTCCATCTCACTATTGAGTAAAATGTCTTTCAGTACTCAGCCATGTGTGTGAGCACATTTTCTTCCTCTATAACAGTGACGTTTGTGTAGATGTCTACTCATACATATTCATCATGTAAGATAATTTCCTCTTTACTTTTCTTTTCCTTTCACTTCAGTGTATTTTTCTTCTCCCTTTTTCCATTCTTTTTTTAAGATCAAGACATAAATAACCATTCTTAGTCATAGTCTAATTAAATTCCCTCTATAAACCCTGATGATGATAGGAAGGAATAGGGACAATGTATCATCCCCTCATAATTGAAAGTTAGCAGTTTATCATTATTCGTTCATGTTCATCCTTTCTCATCATTCCTATGTTTGTACTTCAAAGTTTTTTCATCACTACCACCTGTCACACACACTTCTCATTTGCATAGGAGACTCAAAGTCCTTTGGCATTACTAAAAAACTGACTCTTCCAATAAAGTTCTAGTCTTTTCATCAAGAATGTTTGGAAGAACTCTATTTCATCCGAAGCATAATAGATTCTGCTCCAGCCTTTTACCTTCACCCTGTATGTATCTCTATGTTTTAGATGTGTTTCTTGTATACAACATGTTGTTGGATTCTGGTTTTTAATCCAATCTGCTATCTGCTTCTGCTTTAAGGGAGAGTTCATTCCATTCACATTCACAGTTAAAATAACTAATTCTGTATTTCCTGCCATCTTATTTACCCTAGCTTATGCTTTTCTCTTTCTTATCCCCTTACCCTCCT
>JAJPUD010032857.1:0-11677 GCA_023553655.1 Myrmecobius fasciatus
AATATGCCAAAATATTCGCATTAGCACTTTCTAGAGTGAAAAAAAAATCAGAAACAAAATAGGTATCCATTAATTAGGGAATGACTTCCCAAATTATGGCTAGTGAATTTAATGGAATATCACACCAAGAAATGGACAGATTTGAGCTAAGCTGGGAAGACTCAAATGAATTGAATTAGAACAGTTTATACGATGACAGTAAAAAGACAACTCTCATCAATGCAATGGTCAGTCATGACTTCAAAAAGCTGATGAAAAACATAGTTCCCAAATCATGGAAGAGATGTGACAAGCCAGGAGTACAGAATGAGACATATATTTCTACAGACATAGTATATGAATTTGTTTTTCTTTATTCTGCTTTCTTCTTACAGATATGGGGTTTTTATTTATTAGGCAGGGAGTTGTGGAAGGAGCGGGAAGGTAGTGATAGTTGTAGCAAGAAAAAAAATGGAGCTTGAGTAAAATATTTTAAAATACACAAAAGATCCACAAGTGTGGAATATTAGATGTCATATTTTTTAGGCATATTGATTGTTTTTTTCCCTTTTTTTCTCTTTTTAAAAGCATTCTTTGTTATAAGGCATGGCTTTCTAGAAGAGAGGGGAGGGATGGGGAGAAATCTAGGTGACATAAAAACAAATATCAATAGAAATCTACTTTTTAAAAAAAAAAAGGATGGCAGAAAGTAGTTTAGAAGGGCATACAGGAAAGCAGGAGAGAATTGGACTTGCCATATTAAACATAACATGTACATTAAGTGTACAATATAAATTGATAGTGTCACCTACAATCTATTCCTTATTTAAGGAAATTATGTTTTATATTTGTCAAATTCCTATTTTAAAAAAGGAAAGAAATTATATTACACAAAAGAAACAATGAATATGAGGAATTCAAAGAAACAGAGAAAGACATATGTGAACTGAAGTGGAAAAAAAAATAGAATTGAGAACAAAATGTACAGTGTGAAGGAAAACAATCCCAAGATATCAGAATTCATATTAATATAATGAATGACTGGTCTCGATTCTGGGAGGCTGATGTTGAGACATAATTTTCTTTCTCTTGAAAGAGAAGCTATGGACTGTATCAGTGGAATTCTGTATAGCTTATCCCATACAACCAATTTGTGGATTTGTCTTGTTTAACTGTTTTTTGAAAACATTTTCTTGATGCCTTTTGTCCCTTTTACATTTCTCTTCTTTTCCATTGGTAGTTCTCATCCCCATAATAAAACTCTAGTTAAGCATACTTCTTCCACAGTCAATCTTTTTCACAGGGCAGAATTCTATATAGGAGCTAGGATTTGTTGGAAAGTGACAGTGATATAAAAACAAGTATCAATAAAAACAGTCAATTAAAAAATGATAATGCCTAATGGAACAGGCAGCCTAATATTTTAATCATTTGGTATGGAATAAATTATGTTAAAGTGAACACAGGTGCATGTGAAGCTGCAGGTCCAGTTCAGCTCTCAGATAGCCCCCAGCATTTCCTTTTGTATTATACTGATTTTTTTTGGGGGGGGGGAGACACACATCCATTTCCTCTACTGGAGTCCTTCTCATTCCTCTTTGTGCTTCCTTTGGTGCCTCCAACTGTGCTTGGCATATAAAAAAAGCACTTAAATGTTTGTCCAAGTGACAAGGGCCACTACCTCATCCCTGCTTTGGACTAGGTTAACCAGATTGAGAAAAAGCCACAGACAAAGCATATCTGGATTTTATGGAGGCATTTGCCAGAGCTTCCAAGGATGTCAGGGCATACATAGAGACAAATGGGGGCTGAACAAAAGGACCCTCCCCAGATTGAGGAGGTTATTGTCAGCCTGGAGGGGGTACTCTGGTGGAGTTCTTATTCTGCATTTTTGTCAATGACTTGCATTCATTCATATTCATTCATTCAACTAGCACTGATGCATCTTACCATATTCTCAGCTGTAAGAAAATTAACTCAAACCGATCTTTGCTCGAAGGAGTTCATATTCTATAGGGGCCCAAATCTAGAGATGGCATGCTTACCAAATTTCTGGATGACATGAAGCAAGCAGGGATAAATCAGAATTGGGATCCAAAGAGGTTTGAATATGCTCAAATAAAAGGCTGAGCTTAACCAAAAAGTGTAGTAATAGGATGAAATGTCCAATTGTACACCAAGTTTAAAACTGTATTTGAGCAAGTGTAAGATTTAGGAGACCTGACAAAACAGTTAAAGTGAAAAAAAATACTTAAAAAAATTTAAAGCTAAAAATAAATCAAATTTGTGACCTGGATGTCAAAAACAACAAACCCCTCCAACATATTCTTTCTTAATTCCTGTTTTCAAAGAAATATTAGTGTCTAGATAAGATCACAATAGCAAACTGTAGGACTAGGAGCAAGGAAGGGACAGAAGTGGCCAGAAGACTTATTTAGGCTGAATCTGGGGGAAAATTCTTAACAATGTGAAATGAGCTCCGGGGGGTGAGGAGGGGAGGGAGGAGAGAGAATCCTCCAAGTTTGGAAGCAAAGGATGACCACCGGTCTGGTATGTTATTTGCTCAGACAGCCTCTGAGATAGATGCTCTCCAACTGAGATTTCGCTGTGCCTGTGCTAATCAAACTCTTATGGCAAGAAAGAGTAATCCCACAGGTGCATTCACACTTATAAAGCTAGACCTAGGAAGCTTCCCACTTTTTTCTCTCCCATTCTCTTCTTTCATTTTCTTCCTCTCCTCCCTTTCATCTCCGTTCCTTTACACAGTCTCCACATTCATTAAGTCGCCACAGCTGTGGGCCCTCCCTGAAAAAGAAAGGGAAAAGGTAAAGGGGGAGGAAAAGGTGAGGGAGGGAGATTTTGGAAACTGGAAAGCACTGGTGGCCCCTTCTTCTTGGGTTGGGGGCAGGGGGGTGGGTCTCAGCATTTTTGTAAGTCTACAGTGAATAAGGAATGCGGCTCTTTCCGAAGTACTTTTCTGGTTAAATTTTGCCAATGGGGGTGAGGGGAGCTGGGGGGGGGAAGGTGAGGGCTTCTTTGTTATGAAAACTGAATCCATCTACTTCTTTTCCTCAATTCAACATTATTTCTTTGGGCACACGGATCTGGGCTTGCTAGGGTTCCACCTGTCTCTTTGGTGCCATCTAGACCTAAACTGACTACTGACAACATCCAAAGGCGAGTAAGGAAGTGATTTCTGAAATCCCAATTGATGAGCTTTGTGAAATCTTCATGGGGTCCTTTCCTGTCGGGTACCCCCTTTTCCTGCCCCACCTCCACCCCCCCTTTAATTTTGTTCAGGATTCCCAAATCCAGCAGTGAGGGAACTTTGGAATTTTCCCCTTATGAAGAAATACAAGCTGCTGATAACTGAGCTGAAGTTGTAATTGACAGAGTGTAGCTGATCACATTCAGGTTGTCGGTTACAAGGTCTTCTCTGAAAAGAGGATCAGAGTAAGGGTTAAATGGAAAAAAGAGGGGAGCCTTGATGGAGGAGAACAGGATCACTCCCATGTTGTCTTGTGAACTGCTGATTAGCACCTTGTTGTATTTTGTAGTAGCAGCATTGAGTAAAATGGCCTGTTTGATGTTCCTTAAGGGGGACAAATGTCTTTTAGCCTAGACCATGAATGATTTTCCAGATCCTGAAAATTAATCTTATTTGAATGATAACAAATAACATAAGATCATCTCCCTTTTTAATGTCCAATCCACCACATGCTCTGAATTCCTGGATCCTGTCTATAATCCTCATTCAAGTCAATTGAACAAGCATCCACTATATGCCAGACACTCTGCTAAGCACAGGAAATACAAAGAAAGGCCCTCTACCATAAAAAGAAGGAAAAGAAAAAGTTCTTGCTCTCGAGGAATTTACAATGGAGGAAATAACATGCAAACATTACACACACATATGTGTGTATACATACATGTGAATATATATACATTTATAAAATCTCAGCGAAAAGACACTGGGATTAAGGACTGGAAACACTTTAGCAGAGTTTGAATGTGGAGAATATAATTGAAGGAATGATAATAGTAATAATAATAGCTAACATGTATATGGCCCTTACTGTGTGCCAGACACTGTGCTTAGTGTGTTATCATATTTATGTCACTTATTAAACACTTAATGGGTTATGTAGTGAGTGCTTTATAAATATCTCTTTTGATCTTGATAATGATCTTGGGAAATGGGTCCCATTTTTATTTTTATTTTTCCATTTTACAGGCGAGGAAACTGAGATTGAGTGCCTTGCCCAGGGTCACACAGTAGGTATTTCAAGTAAGATTTTAACTTGTCGTCGTCCTGACTCCAGGTCGGGTCCTCTGGCTACCTGGCCACCCAGGTCCCTCTATGGCATGTCTATAGCAGGTAAGGTCAGATGAAGCAATGGAATGAAAATATTTTCTGAAGTGAAAGGTTTTAATAACTTCTAGCTACATATTTATTTCTCTTTTCTCCCTTTACCTATTTTACTTGTAACATTCCAACCATATGAATTAGGGTTAACGGTGGCAACTTTTCTTAAATCCGTGAGCGTTTATTAAATGGTGGCAACTTTTGTTAAATGGGCCAGCGTTTATTAAGTGTCTACTATTCACCTGGCACAGTTCTTAGCTTTGGGGATACAAAGAAAGGTCAAAAGCTTCTGCCCTCAAGGAATTCGCCTTGTAAAGGAGAAAACTTGCCTGGGGTAATGGGATAAACAACCATGCCTATGCAAGATAATTGGGATGGAATTTCAGGGAGAGGAAGTGGGACTGGAAAGGCTTCTAGGAGGTGGGTATTGATTGATCGGAGTCTTGGAGGAAAAGTAATCCACCGATGGGAGACGGTAAAAAAAAAAAAAAAAGACCCCGAATTGTTGCGTATGTGTGCAAAGGAGTAAAATAGAAGGGATCTGGGAAGTTAGGAAGGGACTCATGGTGAAATGGTTTTCCTCGATCCGAGAACTGTGATTTATCAATTAGCGGTCTTTGAAAACCGGAGCCCCGTCAATTCTGCTTGTGGGAACACAGATTTCGAAGTGGAACGGCCCTTAGAGATCATCTGTTGTTCCAGAGACTTCTCTGAGAAAGCCGAGGAGAAATGACCTCTGCCTTCTTAGTAACTGGCAGGTGGGATTCGAACCCAAGTCTCCCGACTCCCGAGCTAAAAAGATCGTGGCGAGTCCTACGCGGGTGCTTCGGCTCCCTTTCTGCCTCTCCGTCACCGAGCGCTTCGAGCTTATTCCGAAGAGGCAGGAAGGTGCCATTTCAAAGGACACTGTGTGCACTATAAAACCATGCGAGTAATTGGGAATCATTGCCCGGGATCTCACCGGAGGTCCCAAGGAGCGAGATCTCGAGGCTCGAGAGCGGCCCCAGTGTCAGGTGTCCGCCAGGGAGGGGGCTGGGCTGGCGATGCGCCACCCCCATCTCAGTAAGGTGGTTGGGCTCTGTAGGCGCGAGAGAGAAAGAGAGAGGGAGAGGTCTGCGGTGGGGGTCGGTCGGCCATTTGGTTGCGCCCCTACTCCCCCCCCTCCCGCCCCCCCCCCCTCCGAGCAGCTGCGTCTTTGCCGAGCTGGGCGGAGCCGTCTCTCAACCACCAGTGGCTGCGCTGGATGTAGAAGCTCTTGCTGGAATTCATCTGCTGCTGGATGCTAGGTTCAGCGACTGAGCTCCTCAGAAGCTAGACGCATCTTGGGCTGCGGCGCATTGGCTTCTGGATCCCGGACCGGAACCCATCTGCTCGCACCTGCAGCAAGCCTCCAGCAGCCCCGGGCGTTCGCTCAGCTGTTCTACCCCGGTCTTCTTTGGTTGTAAGTACAGACCCGAGCGGAGCCATGGAGAAACTCCTCCAGATGGTGGAAGGCATGCATATAGAGGAGATGCCTCCCAACCAGAAGCTCCAGCCCGAGCCCTCCCGCGCCCAGAAGCGGCCCCTCTCTCCGCAGGCCGGCCTGAGCGCTCCCAAAAGGAAAGTTGTCCCTAGGTCGGAGAAGCAGCCCGAGACCGGGTCAGGTAGTGAGGAGAGTAAGAAAGAGGAGGAAAAGAAAGATAATGCAGGCACCGGAGCGGAGCGGGCAACCTCGCAAGCTCAGTCTATCAGATGGCCCGTAGAGAGCAAAAATAAATTTGTGCACATTAGTTTGGGTGACCAAGAGGAGGGGGCTGAGATTTCTCAAACGGGATTAGGTATAAGCAAGCCCAAGCCCAAACCCAAGCCCAAGCCGGCGGCGTCTGAGGCGTTAGCAGATCCTGGGGCTAGCGCTACAAGTATCTCTTCTGCTCAGAGTGCCGAAACCAAATGTGTTTCTACAGAGAGCATGCGTAAAGTAACTGATGTAGTTTCGGAGAGCGGGGATGCTGACACCGATCGCGTGTCGGCCGAGGGATCCGACAAAGGGTCCGCTTCTGTAGAGGGCGAGCCGGTGGTGACCGAAGCGGTAGGAGAGAGCGTGGAGCCCGATGCCGGGGCGGGTTCCACCGAGAGCGAGCTGGCGGGAAAGGGCGTGCTGTCAGAGAGCGTGGCTCCTGGCGCGGATAGCTCCGCTTCTAAGCGGCCCGACTCGGAATCGGCTCCGACTGAGGACGAGGCTCCCGTAACGAGTCTCCGCAGTCCCGTAACAAGTCCTCCGACTGAGGACCGCGCGTCTCCGGACACAAAAACCCTGTCCTCTGAGCTTTCGGAAACTAGCGTTTCCTCAGACGACAAGGCTGTGCCGGCCAAAGTGTTATCAGAAAAGGTCCTCCCTCCCGTGAGTGTCTTGTCTTCCCCCTGTCCCGAAACTGTTCGTCCTTCCCCCGAAGGAGAGGCTGTGGTACCTGACGTGTTGTCAGAGAAAGGGTCCGCAGCCCCTGCTGTTTTGTCTGATGAGTGTTCGGAAACTAGAAGCGTTTCCCCCGAGGGGAAGCCTCTAGTAGCCGAAATGTCCGAGGCGGCGGCCTCGTCCCCTGGTGTCTCGTCCGCCCCGTGTAGTGAAACTAAGTGTCTTATTTCCTCCAAAGGCAAATCTGTGGTGACAGAAATGTCATCAGAGACAGTCCCTCCCGTCCCCAGCACCTCATCTATTGAGGTTTCCGAGGTTAGATGTCCTTCCCCTGGGAGCAAGCCAGTAGTAAGTGGCTTGCTCTCGGAGGCAGTATCTCCGACCTCGAGTATTTTGGCCTCAGAGGATTCGGAGACCAGATGTATCACCCCTGAGAGCAAGTTGCCCTTGGTGGGCGCAGTGCTCTCAGAGGCCGTGTCTCCGACCTCCAGCATCTTGGCTTCTGAGGATTCAGAGACAAGGTGTACTTCTCCTGAGAGCAAGCCTATAGTAGTAGGTGGAAAGCTCTCAGAGACCTGCCCTACCGCCCAAGTTGTTGTGACTGCTGAATGTTCTGAGGCTAGAGGCACTGCCGCCGAGAGCAAGCCTCTAGTAGGCGAAGCGCTCTCGGAGACCGTGGCTCTGGCCCCAGAGGTCCCGGCCGAGAAACGTGCTGAGGAGACCGGATGTGTCCCTCTGGAAGGGAAACCTGTTGTAAGTGCCTCGAGCTCCAAGCCAGGATCGCCAAAACTAATTGTGACATCTACTGAATGTCCTGAGGCTAGACGCCTTTCTCCCGAGACCAAGCCAGTAGTAACTGGAGTGGTCTCAGAGACGGGGTCTCTAGTCCCAGATGCTTCATCTGCCTCATCTGCTGAATGTCCCAAGACAGAATGTGACTCTCCTGACATCAAACCCATAATAGTCAGAATCATCCCTGATAGATTATCCCCCCCCATTAGTATCTCCTCTACTGAGTATTCTGATACTGGATATACTTCCCCAGAGAGGAAACCTGTAGTAGGTGAAATCCTCTCTGGGAGACTATCTCCACCTATCAGTATCTCTTCCACCGAGTATTCCGAAGCTAGCTGCGCCTCTCCGGAGCGCAAGCCAGTAGTAACTGGCTTGTTGCCACAGATACTCTCTCCAGCTATAAGTATCTCCTCCTGCGAGGGTTCGGAAGCCAGCTATTTTTGCTCAGACAGAAAGCCGGTAATAAGTGGTGTTTTTTCAGAGCGACTTTCCCCGGACATCACCCACTCATTTTCAGAGTGTTCGGAGGACACTTCCCCAGAGAGGAAGCCTGTTGTAACCGGGCTCTTCCCTGGCAGAGTGTCGCCAACCACCATCGTCTTGTCCTCTGAGTGTTCAGAGACTAGCTGTGCTTCCCCTGAGAGGAAGCCGGTAGTACCTGGACTGTTCTCAGGGAGACTCTCACCCACCACCATTGTCTTGTCTTCCGAATGTTCTGAGAATAGCACTTTCTTTCCAGAAAGCAAACCTAGAGTAACAGAAAGATTTTCAGAAAGATTTTCCCCAGATGCGAGTAGCTTTTCTTCAGAAAGTTCGGAAAATGGCTGTGCCTCCCCAGAGAGGAAGCCTGTAATAACAGGACTCTTCTCGGGGAGGCTCTCCCCTCCCATCAGCATTTCATCTACCGAATACTCTGACCCTGGAGGGGCTTCCCCTGAAAGGAAGCCGATAGTAGGTGGACTTTTCCCAAGAAGGTCATCTTCACCCATAAGCATTTCATCAACCGAATATTCTGACATGGGAGGGGCTTCCCCTGAAAGGAAGCCGGTGATCAGCGAACTGTTAGAACGCATGCGTCAAACTTCAAATGTCCTGTCTTCTGTGTGTTCGGATGGTAGGTATGCCTCTCCAGAAAGTAAACCTTTAGGAAGGGGCATATTCTCAGAGACCCTGTTGTCAGCCACCGGTATCCTGGCCTCTGAAGGCTCGGAGTCCAGATGTACTTCTCCTGAGAACAAGCCCACAGCAAGTGGGATCTTCTCAGAGACAGGGTCTCCTGCCCCAGATGTTTTGTCTAGTGAATGTGGTTTAGATACTCGAGTTGGGTCTCCGGAAAACAAACCCATGGCCAGTGGGATGTTTTCAGAGCCACTCTTCTCTGCTACCAGCATTTTGGCCTCTGAGGGCCCGGAGTCTAGGTGCACTTCGCCAGAGAACAAGCCCACGGGAAGTGGGATGTTCTCAGAGACACTTTTTTCAGCCCCGAGCATCCTGGCCCCTGAGGGTTCAGAGACTCGTTGCCCCTCCCCAGAGAACAAGCCAGGAGTTCCTGGCATGTTCTCAGAGACTCTATCTCCACCTCCCAACATTTTCTCCTCTGAAAGTTCCAACACCAGATGTGTAACCCCGGAGAGCAAGCCAGTAGTAACTGGCTTGTTCTCCGAGACAACATCCCCACCTCCCAACATCTTTTCCTCTGAAAGTTCTGACACCAGATGCATATCCCCTGAGATCAAGCCGGTAGTAACTGGCTTGTTCTCCCAGAGACCATCATCACCTATTAGTATCTCATCTACTGAATATTCGGAGACGGGAGCTTCTCCCGAGAGGAAACCAGTAGTAGTTGAAAGATCTTCAAACAGGCCATCTTCACCCATCAGTATTTCATCCACAGAATACTCGGACACTGAATGTGCTTCCCCTGAAAGGAAGCCTGTAGTTGCTGAACTGTTTCCAGGTAGATTGTTTTCATCATCAAATGTCCCATCTTTATGTTCTAAATCACAACTTGCTTCAACAGAAAGCAAGTCTTCAGTAACTGACCTTTTGTCAGAAAACATATCACTTCCATCTTCAAGTTTCTTTACCACTCAATGTTCTGATACAAGATCTTCCTCTCCTGAAAGCAAACCTGACGTAGCCAGACTGTCAGAGAGCCTGTCTCCTAGCACAAGCCTCTTGCCTTCTCAGTATTTTGAAACCACATCTGATTCTACAGAAAGCAAAGCTGCAGAGACTGGAGGACTGACTCCATCCTCAAGTCTCTTTTCTTCTCAGAGTTCTGAGACAAGATTTGCTTCTTCTGAGAGGCTTCCTGCTGTAACCAGACTATTATCAGAGCTTGTGGATCCTACCACGCTTATCCTGGCTCCTCAGTGTTCTGGCCTAAGATTTGCTTCCACACAGAACAATCCTGAAGTATCCAGACTGTCTCCAGAAAGACTGATTCCTGCAGCAAGTTTTGTGTACCCTCCATCTTCTGAGACGAGAGCTGCATCTGCAGAGAACAATCCGGAAACCTCTGGAGTGTTCTCGGAACGACTGTCACCTATAACAGGTACGGCGTCCTCTCTATGTTTTGAGATGATACTTGCTTCCACAGGGAGCGAGCCGGTAGTATCCAGAATGTTCTTAGAGAGTGTGTCTCCTGCCACAGGTTTCATGTACCCTCCACGTCCCCCTTCATCTGAAAGTGGTGCTGCTGTACCTGACGTGTTTTCCGAAAGATTATCTCCCACAACAGGTATTGTGTCTCTCTGTGTTTTGTGACAAAATTTGCTTCCACAGGGAGGAATTCTGTAGTATCCAGAGTGTTCTCAGAGAGCGTCTCTCCTGACTCATGTATTATGTCTTTTCTAGTCCTGTGATAACATTTGCTTCCACAGGGAGTGATCCTGCAGTAACTAGAGTATTCTCAGAAAGCATATCTCCTTCCACAGGCATCACCTTCCCTCCATGTCCAGAGATAGAAGCTGCTCCAACAAGAAGTGGTCCTGCAGGAATGGGAGTCTTCCGAGAGAGACTGTCTCCCACAACAGGTATTGTGTTTTCTCTGTGTATCGAGACAATATTTGCAAAGTAAGCCTGTAGTATGTAGGATGTTCTCAGGGAGGGGGTCTCTTGACACAGGTATCTCATTTCCTTCATGTTCAGAGACAAGAACTGTTGAAGAAAGCAATCCTGCAGGAACGGGAGTCTTCATGGAAAGGTTATCTCCCACAACAGGTATTGTCTTCTTTATGTTCTGTGATATTTGCTTCCACAGAGAGCAAGCCTGTATTTAGAATGTTTTCAGAGAGCCTGTCTCCTTCCACAGGTATCACAAGCCCTCCACGTCCAGAGACAGAAGCTGCTTCGAGAGATAACGATCCTCCAGAAATAGGAGTGCTGATGAAGAGATTATCTCCTATAGAAGGTATTGTGTTTTCTCTGTTTTGTGATATTTGCTTCCACAGAGACCAAACCTGTAGTATCCAGAATATTCTCAGAAAGCCTGTCTCCTGCCACAGGTATCACGTTCCTTCCACGTCCAGAGACAGAAGCTGCTTCAAGAGATAGCAATCCTCCAAAAACAGAAGTGCTGATGAGATTATCTCCTATAGAAGGTACCTTGTTTTCTCAGTTCTGTGATAATATTTGCTTCCACAAGGAGGAAGCCTATAATGTACAGAATGTTCTCAGAGAGCCTGTCTCCTTCTACAGGTATCACAGGCTCTCCACGTCCAGCTGCCTCAAGAGATAGCGATCCTCCAGAAATAGGAGTGCTGATGAAGAGACTATCACCTATAGAAGGTATGGTGTTTTTCTCTGTTTTGTGATAATATTTGCTTTCATAGAGACCAAGCCTGTAGTATCCAGAATATTCTCAGAAAGCGTGTCTCCTTCCACAGGTATCACAAGCCCTCCACATCCAGACACAGAAGCTGCTTCAAGAGATAGCCATCTTCCAGAAATAGGAGTGCTGATGAAGAGACTATCACCTATAGAAGGTATGGTGTTTTCTCTGTTCTATGATAATATTTGCTTTCACAGAGACCAAGCCTGTAGTATCCAGAATATTCTCAGAAAGCATGTCTCCTGCCACAGGTATCACAGGTTCTCCATGTCCAGAGACAGAAGCTGCTTTGAGAGAGAGCAATCCTCCA